>VYZW01031660.1:5091-17254 GCA_013401315.1 Balaeniceps rex | reverse complement strand
AGAAATATTTATCCATCCATTTTTCTTTTGCGCTGATCTCATCTGGCTGCATCAGGGCAGGTACAGAGTGAAAAGACCCCAGGATGGTTCTTTGAGGACTCTGCAGCAGATTCTTTGTCACATCTCACTGAAATGATCTGAGAGAGGCAGCAGGGAGAAGTGAGTCAGATGAAACTCTCAAAGGCAAAAAAAAAGAAAAAAAGGAAAAAAAGAGCACAGCTGTTTTCTCTGGCTTTTATACATTTGGGATAGGTCTCAGCAGGAGGAAGACCTGGTGTAGCCTAATGCTGAAACTCACGCAATCCTATTTGAGTCTTATAGTGATTTCACTTTTAGCTTAGATTTTACCTCCTAGGTACCCAAGATGTCTGTGTTTTTAAGTGTTCTGCGTTGTGTTTTGAAATAAATACATTCATACACGAAGAGAGAGACATGCCTACAGGCACCTGAAAAGAGCTGGCCAGTGTCCCCTCTCCAGGACTGCCTGAACTGCCCCTGGAGACACATGCATTACTCCATTGGCAATGGAGGGAGCTTAGCTGAGGCACCTGAATTTTTAGTTGCCTGAAGGTAGGTCAGATGAACTCCAGCCCACCACCTCATCTCCTGTTAGATGCTGACAACATAAGTATTCTCTGACGCAGGTGTCAGCCTGTGTCTGTGCCCTATGATACTGGTGAAGACTGAGGTGTCTATGTGGGTCTTCCTATGTCACTGAGACAGTAGGAGACAAGATGAGCCTTTCCCTGAGCAGCTCTGTCTCCTGTGTCTCAAGCCATAGTGAGGAGTAAGGCTGGCAACAGCTCACACATCTGCATGCAGTGGTTTGTCTGATGGGAGAGGAGGGTGCACATCTGGTGCTTGGGAGCATGTGTGAGAGTGTAGCACCAGCCTGCTCCTGGTCTCTGTGCCCCTCAAGGGAGTTCCTTTAAATGTGGGTCCCACCTTGTCTCATGATCTTTGGCTGCGTAGGCGAACTGTGGTCCCTTCTCCTCTGCTGTCAGATACAGCTGCTTGGTGGGGGAAGGCTGCTAGAGTTTTTTTGGCACCTGTATTGTTGGAGTGAGAAGCTGATTTGTTCTGCGAGTGCTTCAGAGTGAAGTGGTTGAAGCGAGACCCAATGGGATGTGTCTCATGCTCAGTTCTGCAGCCCATTAGCCAACCAAGTCAGGCTCCCCCCAGTCCTGACAACTAAGTGCTGGCTCCTTTTCTGATGAATCAGAAGGATTAGTAAACAACTGAGCTGAGATGCTGGTTCTCTATGAAGGGAGAAGGAGATGTACATCTGTATGTACCTGTGTTAGTCCTCCTCTCGCCTATTTGCTACATAAGCATGAAAAGGAAGGCAAAAATACCAGGACATCATTTATCAGTGGCCCAAAACAGTGCAGAAAGGAGTTAAAAACTTCAAAGTTTGAATAATGCATATGGATTTATTTCAAGTACCTTCTAATATTTACAAAATTACATGACACTTTGTTTCCTTTGTGCATTTTTTTCCCCACAAAATCCAGACAGGGAGGCAAGTTTAGATTAAATAAACAACAATGAATTCTTCTGAACCTGTGCAGAAGACAGATCACCCCCTGACTACCACAGAGTTTTTTGGTAAAAAAAATAATAATTGTGGGAGAGTTTTCAAGGAAATCAAAATCAAGCACATACTCTATAGAAACCTCAGACAATTTTTGATGTCATTAAAACGGAACACGCTTCTAACTTTATTTTAATAATTCATTGTTTCATAAATAAAAACCAAACAAGTGTTCAGCAGAGAGATCTCTTTAAGGGAAGAAATAATAATTTATTATTTCTTTTGTAAAAAAAGGTCTCTCTACTGAACACACGTTTGTTTTTTATTTATGAAACAATGTATGAATTATTAAAATAAATCTGGAATTGTGTTCTGCTTAATGACATGAAAAATTATTTGGGGTCGCATATAGATGAGCTTAGCAGTGCTTCACTACCTGCAAGCTTCGGTGCTATATTTTTCTAAACAAATCAAGAGTTTTAGAGCATTTAATAACCATTTAATTCTGAGATAAGTTTATAGTGATTTAAGCACAGTAACATATTCAATATGTCACCAGCTTGAAAGAAGCCCTCATGCCAGAGGTAACAATACACAATAGAAAAAAACAGTTTAAATTGATTTATGGAGTTGGCAGGCTGCAAGCCATTTTGCACTGTCTGCCTTAGCTTTCTTCCTTTGCATGAGCTGAGGTATAAGCACCTCCAAACGTTGGTATCTGTGCCAAGTGCTGAGGCCATGTTACTAGCCATGCTACGTGCCATTTCCAGAGATACAGCCATACAGCAGTGCCTTCCTTGTGTGCTATATTTGGAAATGAGGTTTCTGCTCCAGGGCCTTGTCCTTTGTAAAGCACTTAAGTGCATGCTTAAATGCTCATCTACTCCAAGCCAGGAATGCTGATTCGCATCGATTCTTGGTGGCATGGAGGGAAGCAACGTTCCACCAGGGTCATCCCACGTTTCAGCTGCAAGAATCCCAGGACACAAAAGGGGCTGGGGGAGGAGACTGGGTTGTTCACAACTCGTGTCACCCTCTCTGCCATGAGCTGGGCACTCAGTGGTGCAGAGCTGCTCCCATGGGCAATACTGACCCCAAGTCACTAGTGCAAGACAGCACAAAACTGTGAGGGGTGAAGGTGTTATGCGTTGGAAGGAGAGAAATACTATATTTTGAGAAAGGAGGAGACATGGAGAGCTTCACTGCTCAAATCAACTTTACGCATTGGCACAAATGTTACCCTCTTGCTTGGACATTTTTAGCATTCAGGCCACAGGTTTCCTTGTCCCCAGAGGCAGAGCACCTTTCCCCTGGGCAAAGCAGAGTGGAAAAAGATTTCTCTGTGATTGCAACAGTCCATTTTTCACCAAATATCTTGTTTCCCAGTCTTTTTCCAGGTAGAGTACTTCAGCCTGGTCCATCTCCACATTTCCCTCTATCTGTGGGATAGACTAGGATGCCTTTGAGAACAAGATACCTCCTAGGCTTTTTCTGTCAGTGGCTTTAGGAGTTTTTAGTTCAGCTCCGTACGTGTTGTCTGGCCTTGCTTAGGGATGGCCAGCTTTGAGGGCAAAAGGTAAATTCTCTGTTATTTCTCTTTCTTTGTGCTAAGACATAGGTTATTTATATGCTAGACAGTCCTTCATATGACTGAGCTTATGAACAGCCATTCTTTTCATACAGACTGTAAGCAATCGTGACATGGTACCCATGCAAAGTATTAAAACCTCAAAAGATAAGTTTGACTTTCATCATGCCATAGCTGGTGGTGCATGGAGTTCCTGTGCTGAAGGCAGTATTATTAACATCAAACATTTGTGGCCATTAATTTATCCATTAATTGACATGTGACACTTGGGTCTACTCATATCATACTCCATCTTTAATAAGGAAGGCTGTCTAGTGGCTAGAGCACCCCACTGAACTGGGAAACATTGGAGTACCACTAAGCTTGTGAGCTGGTGCCAGTCACTTGAAATCTCTGTCTCCATTACCTCAGGTGAACGTATCCTTACGATGAAAAATCTGGGACACTTTTGTGGCAGTAATGCAAAAAGCTAATGTTAACACTTGGAAAAAAGCATGCTGTTTTTTGCCAGTGGCAGCTTCAGACTCATCAGAGGCCCACGGACATTTCTGAGTGGAGGATTTTTTCACCAGTGACTTACAATATTAAGAATTTATCAGGAAACAGGAATGTCACTGCCATTCACCATGAGTAAAAGGAAAGTATTTCTAGTATCTAAATTCATTTTTCCACGATCCTGAAAATGGCTTTGTAGTTAATATGTGGAAAACAGAGCTGTTCTGGTTCATCTTGAAGTCATATTCTCTTTAGAGTTGCCTCACATGAAAACTCGGAGTACTATCTGTCTACGTTTGCTAGACTGTGATTGTTACTGTCTGCAGATTTCTTTGAGGGCCTGAGGTGGAAGGCACCATGCGGCTGTGATGCACTGTTGCAAAGCTGTTATTCTGGTAGTGGAATGCTAATCTGAAATGTGACTCTGGAATTATTGCTGCTGCTGCTGCTCCTTCCTTCCCCTCCACAGTGAAGTACACGGAAATCAGATGTTCCTCTTTCTTTTTTCCCCATCTCCCATGCTCTCAGTTCCACTGAGGTAGAAAATAACCTAAAATGCTTCTGAAATTGTATTTTCCAAGGGATTTCCTAGTGCATCAGGCTGGCATGCATCAAATAGGTAGAAACAGAAATCTGTCCCTTGTCTGGAACAGCGCAGTGACCACTTATTTTGTGCGAGTAAATCCTGACTGAGGATGGATATCCCCATCTTTTGTCCACCCCCCCTCCAAATAGCTGTAATAATATGTACTCTTTTTTTTTTTTTTTTTAACTAACTTTCTGGGTCAACTTGGAACACTTAGTGCCATCCAGTTGCTGACCTTGGTCCAAAAAAAGCCTTTTACACATGAAGCTATGCACACAAAGCTAATCCCTAGTAAGCACACTCTAGAGGCTACAGTATGCAAAACCTCTCTCCTAATGATGACATTTGGAAAACCTGTTTTTTCTCTTTAATTGCAGGTAGCTGCATTCACCATGGACTGCTGAATGTTAGCCAGCCCTATGTTGTAAAGCTGAACTGGAGAGGATTTTCCTACAAATATGGTTCCTGGGGTAGAGATTACTATCCCTCTAACCCAGAGAGGGAAGTGTATTGGGTTGCACCATTGAACACAGATGGGAGATACTTGGAATACTACAGAATTTATAGTTCCTTTGATAATTTGCTGCTGTATCAACCCATGTATGAAAGTAGAATAACATATGGGGAAGGAAGTGGTGTTGCCCTTTATAATAATTATTTGTACTATCTTGATTATAGTTCAAGACAAATGGCGAAGCATGATTTAAAAACAAACACCATGGTTTTGAGGAAGGAGCTTCCAGGTGCTGTTACTGGTAACCGTTTCTCTTATGCAGGTGTATCATGGCAAGACATAGATTTTGCCGTGGATGAAAGTGGGTTATGGGTAATATATTCAACAGAAAAGAGCATGGGCAACATTGTGATCAGCAAACTCAATGAGACCACACTTGATGTGCTAAATACTTGGCAGACAAGACAGTTCAAGCCATCTGTTTCCAATGCTTTCATGTTATGTGGTGTTCTGTACGCCACAAGGATAATGAACACTAGGAAAGAGGAAATCTTCTACATGTATGACACGCGTACTGGCCAAGAAGGTAGTATTAGTGTCATTATGGATAAAAAGTTAGATACAATCCAGAGTATTGATTATAACCCCACAGATCAGAGCCTGTATGTTTACAGTGGTGGCTACCTTTTAAAATATGATGTGACTTTTCGGCCTTAGCATCTCAGTGACATAAGCATGCGATAAAACTGGCAGCAACTAAAATGAGAGATCTGATACACCTTTAGACAATGCTATTGCCAGTTTAGAATTCATTTGGTCTGATGTACTGTATCTGTGGTTGTTATATATATTAATTATACTCTTTAAAGGAATTGCCCGCTCTGGTCAGTAGTATTGCTGGCAGCAGTGTTTGGCAGTACTGGGTTCTTTAGGTTTTGATTGGTGTTTATTGGTGCTCAGTGCTTTACAATTGTCTTGCCTCTAAGGGTAGATTTACTGCATAGATTTAGTGCATTTTGTTCATGGAAATTGATGGGCACAGCCTATCTACTGACTGAGAAGCTAATTACCCACTGATGTGCATTTGTCAGTGTAACACAGGCAAGGCACCCAGAAACTGAGAATGAATTTCGACTGATCTTCATCAGAGTGAATTGAGGCCTCAGAGAAATTAATCGAAGGATTGAAATAGTATAGGAAGTAGACTTGGTCGGAAGACAGCAACCCATTAGGCTTCAGGAGAGGGGTAGAAATGCTCTTTGCTGTTTGAAGTCCTATGACAGGAAGGGAAGAGAAGGCATAGGGGCAGGGACAGAGCTCACTGCCCTGGCCATCACTAATGCAGTGGGCTGTACAGCCACCCCTGGGACCCCACCTGTAGCTGCCTCCTAGCAGCTCAGCCCTCTCCCAAGCTGCCACAGGACCACAGGCTGGCTTCTCGGAGTGACTGGGGGGGCAGAACTGGCAGCAGGGCTTTCACCAACTTTCCCTCTGTCCCACTCTGCTGCCCTTAGCAATTCCGTGTGCCTAAACCTGGCCTTATGAATGGTCTTACTGCAATCTAACCATGCTTTGTGGTCACCATGGCTCCATTTTCCTGGCAGTACAGTGCAAGAAACACTGTTTTACTTTCCTTTATGCTCTTGTAAGCTGATGCAAATCCTCCTGGTGTATATCATGCATTGCCATAGAATGACAGCTGTGTTATTTAATGTGCATCTATTCAACATTTTTGCCATTCTGTAATTAGATTCCTGAGAGCCTTGTTAGTGTAGGGTCCAATGTGTTCCCTGGATAATTCTGTCTCACAGCAAGGTAAGAGGTCTTGTGGAAAACAAGTCTGGTTAAACTAGTTGGATATGTGTTTTTTTTTTTTAATGGGTATTGTGTAATAGTTTTTGAGTGTGTGCACTGTATCAATATCTTACCTTCATACGTCAGAAAGAAGGCTGAAATACTGAATTACAGAGCTCTACAATGATGAAGAAAGCAGTTCATGTAGCTCATTTTCTTCTGTTACCTATGCAATCATGTCTGTGTCCTCTGATAATCAAAATCAATACATATGCAAATGATTGCTCTTGTTTTAATAAAAACAATATTTCAAAGAATCTCAGCTGTTCCATAGAGCCATGTAAAGCTGCTTGTGACAAGTAGGTAACTTCTGGGATGCAACAGAAAGCCAGGGCACCAAATGTTTGAAACAGGATCATTGCACTCACTTGGGCTCCGTGTGCTTAAATAGTTCTGGGAACAACGCAAAGGTGTGAATCAGTATGTCAACAAGTACGTAAGAGGAGCTTTATTTTCCCCACACAGAAATATGTTAGCTGGTTAGGGTAACATTTCTCCACCAAGCTGAGATGTTACTCGAGACATCAGAGACTGATGAACTGATGACACTTTTTGAAGCCAGGTGCTGCCACTTATCAGGTATCAGCATCTGTTTCTTGGAAACCTGTGAAATGAATTTGAAAGCCATGGAGGCATTGGTGCAGTAATCTGATCAGTCAGCACGGGCAGGGCTGCTATGTGAATAATCCGTAACGGCCCAAGTAAGGATTTGGCTGAGAAAGGAAGAAGAAAATACTGCAAAAAATATTTTTTCCCCCACTACATCTGTGTGTATGTCACGGAAGGTGAGCAACTCTCCACTCATTATCAAGAAATGCCATCAGCATGGGCCTTGAGGCTCCTCAGATCACCACCGTTTACGGAGGGAGTTGATGTTAACATGTATGTGACTGATTCTGGTGAATTGACTGTGATTCTCAAGTCCTTCCTGGGGACAGGTCCTTGTGGTCTAGCCGCCTCCTCTTTGGAAACAGCAGTTGGCCTGGACTGGAGGCTTCCATGATGGCGGTAGAGGTGGGGATGCTGTGGCTACTCACCATGCTCGGTTGCAGTGTGGCCCAGACCCAGTGTGACCTGTCACCGGGCTCCAGCTGGACCTCACTGAGGTGGCCCAGAGGTGGGAAGATAGTGGCAGCAGCCATCTCTTCAGGGTACCACACAATGTTGCTGCAGAGAAGATAAAACACAATTGGGTTAGACCTCGGTAGCTCAGCACCAGAAGGAAAGCAGAAACATTCCTGCACTTATAAAACCTTAAAGTATCTTGTGTGGAGGGGCTGGGTCAGGAAGTTTTGGTCCTGGCAAGGCTGAGCTTGTCATTTGATTTTTGTCCTGGGCTAATATTTCTCAGGTAGCTGGTGCCAAGGTGCAGTGGGGGCTCCTCTGGGGTCTATCAGGGCAGGGTCTGGCAGCCAGGGCCTGTCCCACCACCCCAGCCAGGAGCAGGGCAGCCGGGGGGCACCAGGGCAGGCCCAGCCCCGGCCATTGGGCACCTCCCTGGGGACGGGGACAGGACGAGACCAGGCTGGGACAGGGCCCATTGGTGGGCCTGGCTTGTCAGGGCCCATGGCTGGGCAGGGCAGGGCTGTGGGGAGCTGGAGACCAGCCCTGCTGTGGCGTTGCTGGAGCAGGGGCTGGTGGCCCTGGGGGGCTGACATGGGGTCCTGGGCTGTGGGCAGGGTGGGGGGAGCCCTCGGGGGGTGGGCAGGGTGGGCAGCGAGGCACATAAGTGCCACTGGGGCCCTGGCACCTGGCAGTGCTTCTGTTAACATAAGAGGCTTTGCTTCTGTTGGCATAAGAGTGTTGTAGGAAGACTGTTGTCCTTTTAAAAACAGAAAAATAAAGGCAAGAAATGACTATATTTCAGCTCCTTGGCCTATTGATTTGGCATCTCCCTGTGGAGGTTTTGGGGTATATAAACAATATTGAACATAAACAGTACCTGCCACAGAGCCTGGAGGAGAGAACATCTGTCTGCGCGGTGACGCAGGGAACTGCAGTACAGGGACTTCGATGCAATTTCGTTGATGAGTGGTTTTCACACCACCTAACTCGAGGCACCTGAGGCGGGAGACTCGGCTCTGATCCATGGAACGATTGCACGCAGGGAGAGAGGGACCTTCTGCAAAGGCACACTTCAAGAAGAGGGAGTAATACATCTTTTCACTTCTTCCCTTAGACTTGTCCTTTCAGGCCTTGGATGAAGGTGGTTCAGTAGTGCTGGCTGTTAAAATTGAAGCGTGTTCTTGAGCTGGCCATGGCACACAACCTTGGGCAGGCTTTACTCACCATTCTTGTTGCCCCCTCTCCTGTAGCTGGTGCTACCTCTGCTTTGTTTGGGGGGTGTTTCCTCCTCTCCTTCCTCCTTGGACACGGAGAAGACCTCACCCCCATGCCCTGGTTTGGTGGCTCCACACCATTTCTTGCCATGGCTTTTTCCTGCAGTGACATAAGTTTCACTCTGACCCTTTTCACCCAGACCTTCCTGACACCCACTGACCTTGTTCCCCCCTGTCTGTTCAAAGTGCAGTAACAAATTCAGCCTCTTTTGCTTTTTGCAGTCCTTCTTGGTCCCACCCTCTCTTTAACAAGTTGGATACAAGCTCTTTATTCTTTGGTCTAGGACTTTCACATCCTTCCCTCCCAGCAACCGTGTTACCTGAGCCTCCCTGCTTTGCTGCCTAAGTGATGCTAGCCCCCTTCATCCTCCTGTTCCCTTCCCTTTATCCCACACTGACACTTTTCTCTGAGATGCCCTCTCCAAATGGATCTATCAGCTTCCCTGGGCTCCTCCAAATATCTCGTGAATTTCTCTGTGAAGCTCCTGATAAATTGCCAACTGACTACAGCTAACTTTTTGCCTTCAGTAGGCGACTGGTATTTATTTGCATCATGTATTCAATTAGCTGGCACATGAGAGCATAAAGCTGGCACATAGAAACTCTCGTATTCATTCCCGTATGTCACTCCCTCACTCTTTGTTTACATTCACTTGTTGTATCTTGTCTTAAACGGAGACTGTATGTTCCTTGAGGGAAACACGTGTTTTTTAGTTTGGGGTAGTACAGCGCCTAGCACAATGGGCTGCTACCTTCCTCCTCTCTCCTAGGTACTTCTGAGCAAGAAACAATAAAGAGCAGCAAGAGCTGGCCAGGGATTGTTGCATGCATCTGTGTTTTTGTCTGAATTTTCATGCATGCTGCTACGTGTGCTGCATATAAATTGGCTTTGAAAAGTAGGCAAACAATATGCTTCCAGACAACTGTGTAAACATTCTATTGGAAACTGTTTCAGTAGCTATGTGCACATAATGTAGCTACAATACATCCCTAAATTTGTACCATGAGGGGTAGGATCACTTTTCCTCCTGTAAATATTTGATTTCTTTCCTTTCTTTCTTTGCATTTTTGTGGCTGCACAACAGTTGCTCCCTGAAAGCCAGAAACCAGTGGCACAAGTGTGTACCACACACAGAGCCTGCAGCCATGATCTTTTTCATACTGCCAAACAACCTGTGATTTTGCAGGACTAGTTGTTCTCCTTCTAATAGGACAAAATGCTCGCTTTGTAGCTGAGCTGGGTTTGGTGAGATGAGAATTAAGGAATTGCAGCATTACGGTTTGTAAAAGAGAGCACGTGTGAGGGTGAATGTGTGTGTCTAGGAGGAATCCTGGGTTTCTGCCAGTTTGCAAGCTGTTAGCCATGTATGGGGAATTAAATGAAGTGAGGGAAGCTGCGTGGGCAACTGTTCTTTCGAGTCTTCAGGGAATGGCTCCTGCCACTGGCCTACATTGTCCAGGCCAGTTGGGCTGTACTTGGCCTTGAGCCATGGGTGAGGGCAAATCTAGCTTTAAACCATTGCTCTTCCTCAGCAAGGAGGCTGGAAAGTGGTGGCCCAATCCCCAATGCAGCAGCTCCCAAACTTCTTTATCTTCTGCCTGCTACAAGAATTCCTAGGGAGCAGCGGGACACAGCCATATCCCACATGCATCTCTCTGCCTTTGGTACATGTATTATGCTGGAGAGGGAAAGAGATGGACATATTGCTATACACCCAGTGGATCCATCGGTGGCAGAAGGTTTCACTAGAAGAAGACATCTGAGTGCGCGGCTTTTGTCTGGGGCTGTGCAGAAGAGTGGCAGAATCCTAGACAGAGATCCCAGGAGATCTCCTTGTCCACCCCTCTGCTTGGAGGCAGGATCACATACGTCTGAGCTGCCCTTGACAGCTGTTTGTGTAATCTGTTCTTTAAAACCTTTAATGATGGAGATTTTGCAGTCTCCCTAGGTGGCCTCTTTGGGCACTTAACTACCCTCAAACCTAGGAAATTTTTCATAAACCTTCTCTGCTGCACATTAAGTGGATTTAAGAAGATAAGCATGACTATGTTGCTGAGACTAAAGGCTCAGCTGCCCCAGCCTCCTGTACATAACAGTGGCCAATAGCAGAAGCTTCAGGAAAGCGTAGAGGAGCAGGGGAAGGATGCAGTGATAATCCTGCCACTGGACTTCCTTAGCCTGAAGTTTGGGAATGTTTTCTTTGTCTGTCTGCAACAGATTCAAAGCACAGTTAACTCTCATCTGTGTAAGAACCATTTACGTAGTGGAAAATGCTTTTCATATATCCACAACATCTTTTCTTTTTCTAGATAAAGAAAGCCCAGTTTCCCGTCCCTTCCTCCTAGATCATGTTTTCTAAACCTTGTAAAGTTTGTTTTGATCTCTCCTTTCAGTTGACCTACAACTCTTTTCATCATCATTGAGGAGAAGGGACCAGTTACCTCTAAATCTCATGTATAATACTTTAAACTGGCACCATCTTTTGTATTGCTGATGGGCTTGGGCCCCATCTGGTTTGAAAGGAAAGCACCTAAGGAGCCAGGAAGAGAAGAAACAAGAAGGAGGCTAATGCCCTAGCCCAAGCAACTTCCCCGAACATGGAGAGTCCCAGATCTGCCTCCTGTGCCTATGTTCATGAATGGTGTGCATGAGATATACATGAGCTGTCTAAGGTATAGGAGCCAGCCCTGGGACTCCTTCATCAGAGAGGCACAGAAGAACTGGTCTGTCATTATCCCTCAGGCTCCAAGGATATTGCATTCCTGCCTGTGTGGTAAAACAGTTTTCAGAGGAGGGATGGAGAATTTGCACCCAAACCTGACACCCCAGACCCTGTATTATTCCCTGCTGGTGCTGTAATGTGAGTTGAGAGCTGTATGGATTTGTACACAGTTTGGCTCTGACTCGTAGTGTTGCAACGGCAACTAACTAGGAGGTTTCAGTCTTTGGCATTTCCTTCTGGCTGGCTCAGTGTGTTGGTTGTTCTGTATCCTCCTCTTAGAAGCTCAGGTCTCTTACCAGATTGCACAGGGAACCGAGGATATGTCTGCGCCCTGCAGTGCAACTCCTTACAGTGACGCTTGAGTGTTGGCCCTAAGCCTAGATGATGTAAAGCTGCCAGTGCCTCTTGGACCAAGGGCAGAAATCTCTTTGCTGTCTTTCATTTGGCAGTATAGACAGCTTCTTTAAGCTGAAAAACAGGATAGCTGTTTTAGCACGATACTAACATGAGCACTTGGCTAGCAGGCTATGCTAATGTGACTAACCTGCTTCCAGAGCGCAAGCACTGTGCCACAGAAATGACCCAGCTTG
>VYZW01031659.1:34791-84763 GCA_013401315.1 Balaeniceps rex | reverse complement strand
TGGTGTTCACAGACTACTCACATCTGAACATATATCTATCTGGATATATGCATATTTTTCTCTTTCCTAATGATAACAATAAAACTGTATGTATGAAGGAAATGTATTTTTATAAACAGATTACAAGGCTGTCCATTGCATTTCTATACAATTTAAAATGAAACTGCCATATGAAGAAAAGACGATGCAATCATGTCCCGAATTTTAAATTCCTATATATGTCACGACAAGGGATTTTTCTCTGGCAAAGCTGTCATCCATTGGCCCCGACACTACAGGAGGAGGAACAAGGTGACTGAGACTGTGGTTTAATCAGGTCCTAAATCTATTCACTTGACAAATACTGGAAACAAGCTGGCAATAACTCATCTGTTACCGGTCGCTCTTCATCTTCCAGTAGGTAAAAGAAGTAAAGGAGCCCTTGGAGATGGAGGGCACTGCAAGAACATTGCCTGCTCTCCCAGATGGCCTCCACCACCACCAGTCCCTGGGGGGGAGAAGAAAATGGACACAAGAAAATTAAAAGGGCTTGAGATTTTAACAAAACTCCTATACTGTGAGGGCAATGTGGTGGTGGGGAGAGTGTTTTTATAACCTCTGACCACCGCTGACAACCACCCAAAATGTGCTGCTTAACACTAACAGCCTCTATGAAGTCAAAGCAGCACTTGTTTTAACGCTAATTGAACAGCAAATGTAAGATAAAACAGCAGAGTAATGGACTCAATATAAGCAACTGGAAGGGAGAAAGAAAATCTGCTGTTTGGCAGAAACGGTCCGCTGAGCAAATCTGGGAGTCACGAGGGACAATACAGAGAGCATCCACATGCCCTTCCCCAGGTTTTGAGCATCGCAGTTAGCTAACGACGAGAGAATTACATCAGGCCCTATAACACAGCATGGTAAATCATCACGCAGGAGCCAAGCAGTGAGTTAATAAAGTCAGGTGGCCGTAAATCTATGGAGAATGAATTTCACAGAAATCTTTCCATTCCTGATGGCCGCACACTTGGTCACAATCCCACCTCTGAGTCTGTTCCCAGGCATCCCACGTTCTGGGCTTGCATCGCTGTAGGCACCTCTTTCTCTCTCTCTCGGTAGCATCCATGCTACAGTTAACCATACCGAAATTCCCAGAACTAACTGCACAGTTAGCTTTTTATCGAAGCCGGCCCTTGATTTGGACTGTCAAACAGATATTGGCAGCTGAGGTTTGGAAGGATTTCCTGTGGTAATTTCCAGGCGAGCAAAAAAGACGTTAATTAGACATTATCACCATATATGATGAATAACACGAGATGTCAGAACCTTGCTCAGACAGGAAAAAAAAATAGAATACAAAAACACACAAATTTTTTTTAATTAGGCCCACTCATAACATTAGTCCTAATGCTATGAAAGACCTTTGGCACAGCAGCTATGTATTTCTACATGACAAATTCAATATTGCTAATACTGTGTCTCTTGCAACTTATAAAAAAAAAACCCCAACTTCTAGAACACCTCAACACTTTCTGAATTAGCAACACTCTAAAATGTGTTTGCAACTAAGTGAATATTCATGAGTTATTTTTAAGGTAGTATTTATGGGAAAATGAAAATAATCTCAGTTGCTGTCAGCATTGGTTTCTTCTGAACTGTTGACTAAGACATTTCGTGTGCTGAAGACATTTGCAGCCAGTATAGTTCAAAGACGTAAGGCCTGCTCTGCTTCCCTTGCAGGCAGGCAGAACCTTCCCATTGATTTTAATGGGACTTGAACTTAGTCCACAAAGACACACAAAGTGAGGCTTTTTTAGCACTATTAGTGATAGCATCTGCTACTATATTTCCTATGAAAAGAAAGGCTATGCAAATACCTTTGAGATATCTGAAACGAGCTGCTAATGTGTAAGCTTTCAATCTCTACTAGAATATTGTTTGCAATCTCAAAGTCAAAGCTGGTAGCAGATGCAAGGCGGAATTTAATGGTATGGTACATATTGAAGGCATTTAACACTAGATGCCAAAATAAGCATGTATCCGTTAAAACTCCTATACATCCACTCAAAGTCAGATGCTGCAATATAAAAGAAAGTGTGCCTGAAATGTATTTAACATCAGGAAGGATAAACTAAAATGCGAGAATGCTGTTTCTTCTCCCAGACTCAAGCTATGTTTATCAGCTCACCTGACTGGGGATAGAAGTGATGTAGTATTAAACCAAAACAAAAAAATACCATTGATATAGCACTGATAGCCTAATCACAACCCACAAGGGCAAAGGCTGAGCTCTGACTAAGCATCTACCATTTATTTATCAGAGCTTTACCCCACTTATTGTTAACAGAATTTGTTCTAACCCATAGGCATGACATGTCTCTCTGAATAACACGTTTACCCCAATATCTGCTTATAAAGCCTATCAAAATACAGGTCTATCTCATGTCTGACTTTTCACAAATTGCATTTGTTTCAGGATTAAAGCAGGGAATTATTCTGTCTTTGGATAAAAGGGTTTATTTGACACTTGTCTTCGCTCACCATAATGCTCCACAACATTTAGGCAGTAATGACTTGCATTTATACAGTCTGCTCGAGTCCTATTAAGCTGCAGTCGAGTTGATTTTAACTCAAGTTGTGGAATACACAATAATAACATTTAACTGTTAATTATTATTAATTAACATGTTAATACATGCTATCTAAATTACAAAATGCACAACATATCATAGTCTGTGAGAGATATGAGCGTGCATAACAAAAACTTGATGGATGTGAATTTTGTCCCATTGCTCTACATTTTGGTGGTCTCGGCATTTCTGAGATTGTAGAGCCACAGCTCAACTGTAACAGAATAAAGGGCAACCATGGAAGCAGAGAGATACCTCTTGTCCAGAAAGGTACAAACTCACAACATATAGTCTACTTCGTAGAATCACAGAATACTTTGGGTGGGAAGGGATCTTTGAAGATCATCTAATCTACCCCCCCTAAAATGCTTCCCTAAAATTAGGATAAAGGCACAATGGTTTTTTTTTTTCCCCATTAAACAGTAACTATTACATGAGGATACAGGGGAAGTCTAAGAAACTCCTGCATCTATGGGTAATTCACCATGGGGTGAAGCTGCATCTTGCCTAGCTGCCTCTGCCTTCCCCTGTAGCTTCCTACCTCCTCTCTCTACTGCCAGCAATGTTCAGACTTAGCTGTAATTTATATTAATCCAAAAAGGAAGTAGAGCAAATAAGCTTTGCCAAGGGAAGAGAAGGATGTCAAGCTGCTTCATAAGGGATCATTATCTCAAGAAGATGAGAGCATTCACCTTACCATTATATTATTGACCAAGTTTCACTTGCAAGCAAGTGTATTCTGGGCACTCTCCTTTGGCGTTGCTGTTGCTGTAGCCAATCCCTTCATCATTTCTCACACACTCTAATTGCATATTCCTGCCTCCGGGTTATGCTCTGAATTAAGGCAAACATTTGTATCACCTTTCATTTTAACGTGATCTTGTCTACGTCAAACGCAATTCTCTCTTTGTTGCATGTGCAAAGATTGCATGTGCTCTTACCATTCCCAAAGGACTTTTATAACGTAACTAGGACTGTAAGACATGAAGCTAGGAAAAAAGGCCAACAGGGAGATTTTGAGTGTGTAAGGTAGTTTGTCTCCAGCTGGCTTTCAGTAGGAAGCAGATGCCATTGCACTCACGTTAACCCTCTCTCTTCTTTAAAATGAAGCCGCTTTGGCTTCCCTACCACGAGCTGTTGCTACCTACGAAGGGCAGTATTTCTGAAATAAGGATCTTTGTACTGTTTGGCAGGAAGGTCTCCAAAGAATGTAGTAGAAAGACAAACTCTTGCCAGCCACGATCTCAGCAGACAGTGAAAACCATTCTCAGAAACGGGTTTTGGATAGTTCTACACTTTAAACCATGCACAGAAATGTGGAACTGCAATGAGAAGCTGAAAACATAATTAATCTTAGGAAAAAACAGAAATTAGTGCAGTAATACAGTAATCTGCTCATTCATTTCCATAGCTGCTACCCTAAATAAGTATTTATATTAAGACATTTCTGTGTATTCCTACACAATCTTCTCTACAAATGGCTCTTAGATTTCAAAATATAGCACTATTTAAATAAATCTGCCCTGTGTTTGGTTAGGATATCTTTATTTATAATTTCTTCTCACTAGATACTTAAATACATATATGCAGAATTGCTCACTCTCAGGACATTTTCTGTGCAGTTATAGAAGAACTACTGGCTAAAAAGCCTGTGGACTCAATATTCCTCTGCCTCTTACTTTCCATGGTTGCCAAGACCAGATCCATTGCCCAGCAAAGGCAATGGAAAGTTTCCCATTGTTTTCAATGGGCTTTGGTTTGGGCTGCAATCCCTCCTTTAGAGAATATAAATCTCAGTTCAAATCAGACTGGCAGTACATAAACCGGAGAATGAAACTCTGCAGCCTTTAAAATCGGCTCTTATACACATGATATAGCTTTGGAAATACATTTCCTCTGCTAGGAAGTCTTGCTAGCCACACTAGTGCCTGTGAGTCATTCTGCCAAACTGACACAGACAAGAATGCTTATTGGGGTGCAACAGAGAAGCAAAGCCAGTTATTCCACGAGAATATATCTTCTCAAGGCAGCTGGCAATCACCCCCTTCCCCCTGCAAAAGTGAACACCAAGGTAGATGGAAAAGAGATGCCTGCAAGATGCACAAGTAAATGGTTAACACACCAAATAATAGAAAAAAATGAAAGGCAGAAGATGGAGAGGCAGTAAAGACAAAAGAATTAGCAAGGGATCACCAAAATGAATGCAAAAGACCATATGGGAATGCTCCAGAACAAACAGCATGTTAAAAATTACATACAACATCAGCGTATTTTCCCAATAAAATAGTATCAGCTTAAATTCTTGAACATCAGATTTTCCTAAAAGACATCTTAACACACTGTGAGGTGCTGATTTTCTTAACAATAGGTAGACACTGAAATCAGCTTCAGGAGAAATTCAAAGTATCACATGATACATCATAATTTCTTCTACTTCCCCGTGCCTCTCTTGCCACTCCCACCTCATTTTAGAAATGGAGGACAAATCTCTAAAACTGGGCATCTCAGTCTGTACACAGGTTGTCATTTCAGCAGTTGAGAGCATACGGACACCCTGCAAAATATCAAAAGATCTTCCCGACATCTAACAACTTATCTGATCTTCAGAGAACCATCATTTAAGTTGTTTTTGTCCTTAGAGCACAATCCTGTGAAG
Organism: Balaeniceps rex; assembly: GCA_013401315.1. Lineage (NCBI taxonomy): Eukaryota > Metazoa > Chordata > Aves > Pelecaniformes > Balaenicipitidae > Balaeniceps > Balaeniceps rex. Next base: position 79,495 of record VYZW01031659.1, on the reverse strand, counting down.
TCTTGGGCACCTATTCTCATCACCAAGTAAGCTGTGCACATTAGTTAACCAACTGTAAATAATAAAACATTCTTAGTGAAGAAAACAGCTCAATATTTAACAGTTGCTAGAAGCACTGCTTTCATTTGTAAGGGTACTCCACACTAATTTGGCACCTGGTATCAACAGTTTTGAGAAGAGCTTTGTAGAAAGCGTTTGGTAAATCATCAGTTTCGGGCATAAATACTCAGAGATCATCTGAGTGCCACGACCAGTGTCCACTTTTCTTCTCAAAGAAAAGGAGGTAACCTCGTGTTCTTCAGATCAGCCTCAAGCAGTTTTATTACAGAGGAGAATTAAAAACTAAGCACCAGGTTAGGAGATCAACTGGAGCATTGGCATCAAACAACAGAGAGGAAAATTACACCGCCGAGTGTGTGCCTCCCTCTGCCAGGCTCCCCACGCAGACTCGAGCGGGATGCGGCAGCGCTACCCTGACAGCTGACGGCAGGACTCACCACAGACCAGACCGCTCTGACTCACAGGCAGCAGGCAATGCGGGTGGGGGAACTGCTGCTTTAAACATATTTCCAGAGACTACCAGGATTCCTTGCAATACAAATGGAGTACCAAAGGGCCCTCTTGGGGATGATGCTTCTCTCGTTCTTCAATTATAGAAAAAATACACATACATTAATATTTTTTTCCCCCCTTTCTTCTACAAATTCAAATTATATCATTGCATAAGAGACTGTTGCCAGTGAAAAGCTGAAATCAAGCAGCATCAGGTTTGCATTCCCATTTGGCCACTGCATTTTTACTCCACCACCAATGTAACTGGGGCAAGAAAGCTCTCTGCCCTAAACCCAGTAGGTTGACTAAATCATCACGCTTTTGCTGTCAGCATCTCTCAGCCACCTACTCGCTGTTTCTTCACAGCTCCCCACAGAAAATAACCATGACATACAGGCATGTCAGAAGATGGTTTTGAAAAGAGAATTGAAGTGCAGACCCTGCTGCCATCAGTTTACTAGGGGCCTCTGTCACATCAACCAGCGGCTACTCAAACTGCTCACTACTACTTCAGACAGGCTAAAATTAGATTTTGGACACCGGGTCATAAAGTGTAATTTGAAAGTGTATGTATCATCTCTAAAGCCACAGACAATGCATCCAGCTTCTGTAGGTTCAACAGTATAACTATATACCATAGAAAATAGTAATAAAGCCAAGAAGAGTGAAGTTAAAAGCAAATGCTTTAGCAAGCTATGTCTTTTGTAGATCTCACATAGTAAGTTACAATTTTGCAATAGTTAGTCCCTGGCTTCAATACCATCATAAACATAAGTTAGTCACAAGAATAATGACCCCCAAAATATTCACTTGATTACAGTGGCCTTGAAATCTTCATCACTATTAGCAGTTAGGTACATTACTTCTATCTTTAAAACTGAGTTCTTGCCCACTTTGGATAAGAGAATGGCTACAGGGATTTTTCTCAACCAGGCACAAATGTGTATGAATCTCTCAGATAAATAAACGCTAATTCAGGCTTTTTGTAAGACATCAGATTGACAAACGCAAAATTATACATCTGAATTTGTCCCATTAGCTGTCCCTAAGAATACATGTTTTTAAGAAGTTGGTCTTTTAGAATTAGAGTTTAAATTTCCTCAGATGCCTTGTTCCTCTGGCAACTCATTTCTTGTCTTAAGAGGCTTTCTGCAGAATTGAAAACATCTACCATTAAGTCTGATGCCGTTACTCTGACCTCTATTTTGTCTCAGCTGACCTTAGACTCTGAGCAATTGCCTTTGCTCAAGGCTACCTCTTGTTTCAAAAGTTCCAGAGGATCCACATTTCTGCAAGACTCAGGATGCAATATGAATTTCCTCTTTTGTTCAAATTAGTCAATAAAATATTATAATTTGTTTGTTTATGAGACCTTGCTTCTACTTTCTCTTGCTACAAAGGTTTCCAGAATGCAAGTGTTTAACTTTTAAATCTATGTTAAGAAAATTTGTCCTTGGCTAAACCACTTACTAATGTATCAAAATGGCCACAATTACTTAAGACCCCTGACTCAAACCAGTTTGTGGCTGGTCCAGATAACAGAAACCTGGTAAAGGGCAGATGTTAGAGCAGCTCTTTCTGGCAACTTCATTAGGAGAGCTCCCAAAACTATGAAAGAACATGTTTCTCAGACTGGATAAGAAACATCTCTAATGCACTCCTGAGGTCTAAAAAGGTGTTAGCAGACAGGGCTACGGGAGCATCAGGCCAGAGGTGCCGTATTTTCAGCAGTGACACAACCGAAGAGCTAGGCCCAGTCACAGGAGGGAGCTGCTATTCCTGGATTGCAAACCAACCCCCATTTCCAAAGCTTCGAGTCAACACAGCCCATGCTGAAAAAGCAGAAAAAAAGACAAATCCTACGTTGCTCTATAGTAACAGTATTGCACTCTGCGAAACATGGGAGCTGGTTATTATTCTTTTCCCAGTGTCAGTGAGGCTTCCCCTGAAGTCCATGCTTTAAGAGAAGAAATAGGAAAGAGGCCAGAAGAAGGAACCAAAACCAACAAGCAGCTTTGAATAACGTGTTTTTTCATCATCTAGCCATGAATGAGCATTAAAGGACTTGGGTCTGATGGTCTACAAAAGAGACAGCTAGGAAAAGACATGATACCGACTTTGTTTGCAAAAGGCGTCGAGGAGGCAATCCATTGCTCCCCATGTGCACAGGGGGACGGGAGCGGAGGAGTGCAATTTAGACACACGAGTCTATGGAACTATGTGAGAAGCATAGCAGGCTGCCAGCCAAGGTGATGAAGCCTTCTTCACTAGGATTATCAGAAACAGGGTGGGCAAGCGTCTGTCAGTCAGCATCTATGTGCCACCTCTCCGGCCCCAGAGCACAGAAACGGCCTCTCCAAAGCCTCTTTCTGTGATAGAGACACTTCCCGTGTTTACCACAACTCTCCCTTATGCTTTCAGAAGGTAAGCTCCTCATGTCCCAAATTTGAGACATGTGTTTGATTTTAAACAGTTGCATAAGTAATAGATATATATAAAAAATTATTTTTTTAAAAATAACTTGCCTACGGCTGCACAGTCGTGGCTGAAGTTTAATGAAAAGATCCCTTATGTAATCTGTGACTGTGTTTGTAACTAAAGAAAAATAATTTGCAGCAATATGGAATAAAAAACACACCCTGAAAATTCAAAATAATTACCTTAAAATAAGTCATTTACAGGTAGGAATTCAAAAAAGCCTGTATATCACAGGCTTTACCTGGATTTTTCACATGTTGAAATCTAAATGTATCTGATTTTTTTTTCAATATCCTGAGATGCTATTTACTAGGATAGAAGAGACCACCAAGCCTTATTCTTGTTAATACTGTCAGATCTTATCTTAAATTCACTATTCTGTTAGGATCAATATTTCTTTACTCAGCACATCTCTAATAGAACAGCTGCACTGATGCAGAATCTTTTAAGTGTGCTTTTGAAGAGGGTGAGAGGGGTGGCAAAGGCAGAAGCACAGTAAGCCATTTACATTTATTGCCACATTTTCTGTGAGTAGCGTTTTGTCCCTCTGAAGACACATCTTAGTCTCTTTTAATTAAAATTTATTGTTGTAATTTACATGATGTATTGTTGTCACATACACTGTCGCCCTTCTGTCACCATTTTTAAGAGCTCTTTGAAATCTACCTGACCTATGGCACGTGTAAATTTTTCCGCAGGTCAATGTGTAGGTGTTTATAACAGATATTAAATTCAGCAAATGGTTGAGCATTGTAATTTCATCACATTAAAAGAGTAAAAATGCAGTGATATATCTGATGAAAATACAGACTTCGTGGATTCTGACTGGAGTAAATCCTGCTCCCATGTAAGACAACGAGAAACATCTCGCCCACTATGTAGAGTGGGAAAAGGATTTGGTTTACAGTGGATAACAATAACAGGCATAACTGGAAATGTAGTACTCGCTCTTCGTCCCAAAATGGAACTGGACACGCATCATGCTGGATGCTTTACAAACACAGAATAAAATTATGGTCCCTTATCCAAAGACCTTTCATGGTAACTGTAGAAACAGAGACCACAAATAAATCTACTAAACAGATGGCAGCGATGAGAGCATCGGATGACAGGTAAATCTATATTGCTACGAAATACTGTGGGTAGTCTTTAAATGGAAGCGTGCAAGCAGACTCCTTACCTGCAACCAATGCTGCAAGAACAAATCATGGCATCTCCCTGCTGCACCCAACAGAAGAAGACAACACTTCTGCTGTGCACCCTGCAGGCCACCACCGTTCCCAAAATGGAGACGGGCGAATGCGAAACAGGCGCAGGCAGATTTGCACAAGCAAAATACTGTGTGCATGAGAACAAAGGACAGCAAGTACAAATAAACTTTACTCTGCCTGTCCATCACATCTGCAGGTGAATCACGCACAGGGGCACCTCGCTCTTGGTGGGGCATGGTATTCTACATTCGGACCCAGCTCCCTCTCCTTTCCCCCACTTTTCACGCTTGTTTTCATCAAAAATTCAGAGTCTTCACCAGCAAACAAATAGAAGAAACACTGGCCTTTCAGTAAAAGAAATATACAGCCTAGAGAAGAACTGTGCTCTAGTCACATACCCATTGAAGACCAGAACTGTTGGTTACAGAAATCCCAGCGGATTCATTTTCTGGGAAAACAACTGTTTTCCTCTCTGTCTTGGGTCAGTGCTCTTTGACATCTTTCTTTGATGTCTGTGCCATATACTTCCACAAGAAGTTGCAATGTTCTTAGTGCCTGTTCTCTGGCATGCTTATGTGCCTGCACACTGGCATACATTAATACAAATGAGTTTACATTGTATTTCAGTTAATAGGATTTAAATGTGACCATGCAAAAATCTGCACTGCACCTAATATGAATTTGTTTAATTATACAGTTCTCAGAGCTTACTTTCTTTGTGTTTACAGTCCTGTATCCTGAGTGTCTTTGTGGTTTGGTGTAGAAGGAGGGCATAATTAAACTTTAACAACTTTTCTTTATTAATTTCACTTATAAGTCCCATAGAGAGGAGAGACGATCTTATCTGGAATGGCTGTAATTTATTGCCTTCCCACTCTGATGTTGCCTGCTGCAAGGAGAAAAGCTATAAAATAATACTTGGGATCAGACTTCTACCTGGACCTCAGGGCAATGAGGACATCCTCCCCTCCTCCTCTCTCTCCTCCTCCTTTCCCAAGCCCCCAGCAGCAACCTCTTGTCTTACAGGCAAGCAGCACACACCTCCTGTGCCTTGCAGTCCAACTACTTCCCACTTTTTCCAGTCCAACAAATGGTTCTCCCTGACCACTTCAGTGGTCATCTAAAAGAAGTTTTGCCATACAAATTAACTGCAGGTTTCAGCATATCATCCCAAATACAGCATTAGTTTCTTCATTGTAAACTTCCATGCCTGAAGGCTAGTTCAGACTGACGCAAAAATACAGGTGAGCTCTTAAACAACAGGTCTCCCCCGCAATAAAAATTGCCACCGTAATTACAGTCACTCCTGCTGGCAGTTAAAGAATCAGAGCAATAAGAGCTGGCAAAGCCAAGTGTATCCCTCTGCACATCCATGATTGTTCTCTACGTTTCTTCCATGCAGCTTTACAAGACTTGCTAAAAATGCCCAAAGTAATTAAGTTTCAACATCTTCCTTTGGGAGACAATTCCAGGTTGTAACAGATGTCACTGTCTCGACAAGTTCCCTGATATTCAATCTAAATTTTGCTTCTTAATAATTTCCTCTCATTATTTCCTTCTTCAGATCCATTGTCAAACCCTTCCTCTTCATCCAGCGCTACATCTTTCAGGTATATAACAGCATTATCTTCTATTCTTTCTGAATTTGACCACCACATTTTCCACATCATTTTTGCTGCTCTTGGTGACAGAAACAAAGAATGAATTTAGCTTAATTTTAAATCCCCATGCCACCTTTCCTGAAGGCACATTACCACATTGCACTGTTGTTGTGTGCTTATGTTGCTAAGTCTGGGAGCCAACGTGAACACAGTAATTTATCTAGATAGTTGTAAAGAACTTCCTTCAAATGACAGAAATATTTACTCCCAAACACTTTCCTGAAACAGCATGAATCTGATCATTGTGGGGCACAATACAAATTTCATCTTTTTGCAAAGAATATAGAAATTACATGGGAGGGGAAGACTAAAGCGTACAGTTGCAGACCTATAGCAGGGTGGAAGGTAACTCTACCTTTCAAACTCACCTGATTTGCCTTGCGTACACTATATACTTTCATTCAGCGTTTACTTAATGTGTATAAATACGTAACACTATAGATAGCAGCTCTTGATAATTTTCAGTGTTCAATGTAACAAACACCTAGCCAAAAAATATTGCTAAGATTTTCTGTACTTGATGAAAGACCTGTAGGTACATAATGTTCACTCATTTCCCGCCCTAAAAAAAGACAAAAACAGCAGATGAGGGTATTTGCATTCTAAACTCAACAGGCAGCTACATGCCTATAAAATAAGCTCGTGAGCATGCCCTTGATGACAGAAGAAAACCCATTAGTGTATCTTGAAAGCGCCTGCTAGAAGATCTGATCATTTCAGCTTGGTCAGCTATCATTCATCAACTGTTTGATAGCAGATGCAAATTCAAACTCCCCAGATCAGATAAAAAATGTGCCTGAGAGTTTAGGACATAATCAACATAAGTAGATAACAAATAGACACACGATCTCAACAACTGTGTTTCTGCGAGTATAATGATGCAAGACCTCATATACAACAGCAAAAAATTACTCTCAAGATACTAGAAAAAGCATGCAAGTGGCCTGCCTTAGTGTCAGATGGTGAAATAATAGCACTTTACAGGTGCAAAGCAGACAGAGATTAAGGGCAAAGAGCACTCTGGTGTCATGATCCTGTCTGTCCCCACCAGCTTAAGAAATACTTTTAGCCAACCAGGGGAGCTCTGACCACAGTCAGAGTCCCAGGTAAGTTATCAACAAATTCTTTGCCCAAGAGAGAGCAAATGCCATAATGCATTTGGCTGTTATGTAGCGGTACAAGAGATAAGACAATCTTTGTATCCTTTCTTCCTACTCATAGCACAAATACAAATAGTCAGGCACAATCCTGCTTTTAAAATGTTTAAAAAAAAAAAAAAGCAGTGACAACACCAGGAAATTGAATTTGGTTGCATTGGGTGACATGGTATGAATAAAGTTTGATTCTCAGAAATACTGCAACAATTTCAAGTTCAGAAAGTAACCTAATTGAGAATTTCAAGCCTACATAATAAAGATCCAATCTCCTTTTTTTTTACTCTCGTTCATCAGCCCCACTGAAGTTAGCAGGAGGCATTTTCTGGCACTGAGAGCATTACATCTCAAGTGTCTACTGCGTTAAAGCAGTGCAGCTTGTGCTATCACACTTATGCATATCTGCAATGTTCTGCTCCTGGAGCAGCTGTATTCATGTCCTCCTTTCTCCACATGGAGCAATAAAACAGCCTTCACTGTGTAACAGCATATGGCCAACTGTAAAAGCACTGTCCCCTCCCTTGTAACCCAGTAAATGTGATTTTTGCCATAAATAATAAAAGGCCATTAGTTTTGCATTGATTTGACAGCGCATGGTCTCTGCAGCCGTCTGGGATTGCCTTGGCCTCATATGGCTTTAGCATGTTTTAGCAGCCACCTAGTGGGTCGAGTGATGATTCCCTAATCTGTTTTATCTTAAATTCTGCAAATATAATAATAGTACGTGGTAAAGGTCTGACAAATCCAGGTAGTCCCTGCATAAAAACAATAGCCCTTTATGTTAGTTGATACTGGAAGTGCAACTTCCGCACTTGAGCGAGAAACTAGTGAAAAGGAAGCAAGCTATGATGAGAAACATATAAAAATAAACCCGGACTCGAGACCAAGGAGGCAGAAATTCTACCACGAATATCATGCAGCTCCTGGTGAAAACCTTAAGGTGGCCCAAGACTTGTCACAGTCCCCCTTGTGCTCTGCTGGAGGCAGGCCAAGGCTGCCGACCACAGGACCCCCAGAGCTGGGGGATAGAGCATAGCACTAGAGAAAAGGGGTAGAGACAAATGAGGTCTTTGTGTCAGAATTTTAACTGTGTTATTAATGAGGCTCTTCTATATTTATTTGATAATTTGGAGTATGTTAGAACGTTAATTGTACTATAAATTCTTTGCTCCATATATACGGTGTATTCCCTTTTTAAGGTTGTTCCTGTTATGCTTTTGTATTTTTTATATGTATATATCATAGAATATCTCAAGTTAGAAGGGACCCATAAGGATTATCAAATCCAACTCCCTGTTCCTCGCAGGACTACCTAAAACTAAACCATATGACTAAGAGCCTTGTCCAGATGCTCCTTGAACTCTGACAGGCTTGGTGCTGTGATCACCTCCCTGGGAAGCCTGTTCCAGTGACTGACCACCCTCTCAGTGAAGAATCTTTTCCTAATGTCCAATCCGAACTTCCCCTGATGCAGCTTCATTCCATTTCCTCGTGTCCTATCACTAGTCGCCAGAGAGAGGACCATATATAACCCACTATTACTCTTCCTTTTACACTGTGGAAAACTTAACTGTCTCATAAAACCTTTGTATCACAAGCTTTTCAAATAATGTGTAAAGTTTTCTTTATGATGAAAGCAAGAACTACATGGGAAACTATTAATCAAATCTGCCCTACTGGGTTGTTCTACTGCAAGACTTTTAGTGCATCATGTTTCTAGTAATGAAATAATTACATTGCATGGCTATACACATAACAAATACCATTTGATTAGTAACGAAAGAGTTGGAATTAAACTTGCAGCTTTTTCTAAATGAACATTTTAGGAATGATTAAACTTGACTACAGTCATGTATAGCCCCTTGCTAGAGCTGTAATACCTCAGGAAAGCTTCTTGGCAAGCAAAGTCACTCCTCATGAATGGAGTATGATCTTAATCACAGCTAATGGATAAATTAAAGATGTCAAAATTAGGGCAGCAGGTTAAGTGAATACACTGGAAAAAAAGAGTAATAAGAAAGAACAGCAGGAACTGAAAAATATGTTTCCTTATTATATTAGAGATTTTCCTGTGCTCTCAGTTTTTGTCCTCAATCAACCTGCATGTGGGCTTGTTCAGCAGATAGACTATAGGCACTGAAAGAAGAAAATTGAGCTGGCTTTCAGCTGTGTAATGGTGTACAGGCAAGGAAGGGCACTGAGAAGCTGGGAGTGCCTCATAACCACACCATCGACTAAGCGGTTTGCCTTGTCAAACATTATCAACTTAACATAAAGAAAATCTGAGCTTAGCAGGCAAGATATAGAAAGAGGTCAGAAAATGTTATTCTCTCCTTGTGGAAATGAGGAAGGCCATAGCTGCTTATGCACCTTCCTTTTCTTACACCGTTTCAGAAATTGAGAGAAAGTAACATAAATCAGATAGATGCCCTAGACCTTCAGAACTGTTTGTAAACAAGTCCTGAATTCATCTGCACATCAAGACTAGGGTTGCCCCTGGACCAACTAGCAGAGAAGATTTGCTGGATACGGCTGGGCACTGTAGGCTGGCCAGGACCAGGTCACCTAGAGCAACCCCATGTCCACAAGAGGATTAACTTCCAAGTTAGAGCAGATTGCTCAGGACCTTCTCCAGCTGAGTTTGGAAATTCTCCAAGGATGGAAATCCCACAACCTCTCTGGGTAATCTGTTCCAGTGCTGAACTGCTCTCATGGTGAAATTTATTTTTCCTTTATGTAAAATCAGAATTACTCTTGTTTCAACTTGTGATGCCTCGTTTTTTGTTCTGCACCTCTGAGACACATCTGGCTGCTGTCCTTCAACCCCCCCGTTAGCATTTCCTCATTTGTAATGCCACCCCCTGACCATCTTCTGCTTTCCCTTACATGCTCCATGGGTTCATCAACATCTCTCTCACATTGAAGGCACTGCTCCAGAGGCATTGTCACCAGTGCCAAGCAGTGCTAGTCACCATCCTCCGTCTATAGACCCCCATGCAACCGTCTCCTAAGCAAGCCTGGACAATAATACCAGTTTTATCAGTTATTCTTATTTGCAAACTGCCAACCTATTCTGAGGTGAAAGGTGCTTCTCTAAACCAGATTTATTTACGCGGTGCCATCCCTTTCATCCATTGTAATGGGAATTGCATGGTGAGGCAGGGAGGGATTTAATTTTAATATATAATTGCCTATGGCAACATAAGCTGGATAAGGATCTGTCCCAAGCACACAAGACTTGACCTATTACTCAGAAGCTGTTGAAAGTAAAGAATTGAATCCTTACGTACCATTCGTGCTCCTTCAGCTCAGAAGAAAGTGTTTATCAGCCAAGGGAACAAGATTCATAAACTGTGTATGCATTTTAAAAAAAAAGGGGGGGGGATGGTTGAGTCATTTTAAAACAGTCTCTTTAAATAATATGTGGAGCTACTTAAGCAGTCAAAACAATTTCTACAATTGCCACCCTTTACTAAAATGATTTCTACTACAGTCTTTTCAATATCCGCACACTAAGTTACTTACAGTTTTGTTTCCCCAACCTCATAAACATTGACTAGCCAGCCATGAGGCTCCAAACAGTCTGAAGCACAGCAGAGAGGAGGAAATAGCACTCAGTGACAAGAGTAATGCCAGCTGAGCTGATGCCAGACCTGACAGTCTTAAAATGACCATCTCATAAAGGAGATGTTTCAAACAATGGCAGACAAATGGACTTTACCAGATTATTCACATTTTGAAGGCATTCAGTGTCAAGAAAGGCAATGTGCTATGTGTGGCGCAATTGTAAACAGGCGTAAGAAATAATGCATTCAACTTCCCTTATCCTATTTTCTACTTGGCACAGTGTTGCTGCCTCTAAGACTGGAATACAAACAGCTGTGCACCACCCCACGCACACAGACACTGTATTAAATGCTAAGACAATTGGAATTAATTGGTACTGGACTTTAAGCTTCTTGCGTAGCTCAACTGTGATGTTATTCACAGGAGACTTGAAAGATTATGGCTTGTTCCACCTTCCCTGTTATTAAAAAGCTAGTGTAGATGGCTTAAAAGAAAAAGGGGAGAGAGGAGGGATAAGTAGAAGAAAAACCCCTGTCCTTTAAAAAACAAATCGCATCAATTTGCATGCAATCAGTAAGTTACACCACTGGATACATTATGAATATTCCCATGTGACAAAAACAAAAAGAAACTCAGTAAAGCCTAGGAAGAAAGCAGCATTAAGGCAATTGCATTGCTTCTAGTACCCAGGTTGCATCATTCAAAAGGAACTTACTTATTTTTATGTAACAATAGCTTGCAAAATAAAGAAATACCATAACACACTATGCAGACCACTATAAGAATCCACACAAACTAAACAGCAGGTATATCTGAAGCTCCACCCAAATTTCTATTCAATAAAACATCCCCAAATTTGCATTTTGAAGACTTTTCTTGGGTCTGATAGGCTTTAGTATTTGTAGAAATTGTAAGCCCTAGTTTCTTAATAATAAGGACATCATTAAAGTAGAGGTACAGAAATTATGTCACAGTATAAACTTGCCACCTACACTGAATTAAGCACAATCCCAGAGTACTGTGACACATTTGTAATGACAAATTGTAGCCAGAGAAATTCTCTTTTAATGTTCCCCTCTAAATTCAGCTCATAAAATATTTGAACCCTTCTGGCAAACCTAAGGTCAGTTTTAATAAACATGGGGGGTTTTGTCAAAACCATGCAGTGCTCAGCCTCAAGATGAAAGTCAATGAAGCTTGGGAATACTGAATGAGCATTTCTTTGATTAAAAAAAAAAAAACACAAAACAAAAAACCACCACAAGTCTTGTTCATAATATTTTCCATAACAAATGCAAAAGGTAACTGTGCATCCCAGTGAATTTGAACTAAAAATGCTGTGCAATTCCTACAATTGAACACCTTCTAGTCTTGAGAGGGAACTACATATCCCTAAATACTTATTGTCACTTTCTAAAATATCAGATCATTATTTTATAATAGCTACTAAGGTATCACATAGGAAAGGCCAGTATTTCAGTTTCATGGCCCCAGATTGGGTTCCAAAGAAGTCTGTAGAATCATTCATAATGCAAAGGGGTTTTAAGCCTTTTTTTAGGCTAGATTTTCAGCACTCAGCAGCTCTAGTCTGGGTACCTGCCTGAAACAGTTGGATTATCAGACTTTTGCAGTGCTACTCTTGGAGAATCAAGGGGAACTCTGGAGAACTTTTGAAAACCTAGGAGAAGAAAAGCATATCTAGCAAGAATGTCTGTAAATGTGAATAACAAGATGGGGGAAAAATACTGTGTTCTACAGTAGGCAGCTATTTTAAGAAGAGATAGGGGAAAATCTTTAGCCTTTTAACATGCTTTTTAGAAATCTAAAGCTTTTAACAGCCCACATTTAACTAAACAGCCTCCCATTCCAAACTGCTGTTTTCAAAACAATATTACACAGCTGTTAGTCATTGAATGTTCAACTTGGTACTTTCAGAAAAAATGAGATATTTTCACATATAAACTAAAAGTGCATTATCTAATTACATTTGTGCATCATGCATCAACTCTCAAGATTAGGGTAGGTGTGCAATGAATACTTAATCAATTGAGTCATTCACCCTCTGAGGTTCACCATTTGACATATTTCATCAACATACTAAGTCTGAATTTTTTGTTAGTATTTTTGTTCTAAGGATTGGACATTGATAGTAAAGCCCTGAGAATTTCTTGAAAAAATAGATTAGCTGTACAAATGACAGAAATGTAAGAAAAGTTCTGAACAATCTAATACTTTCCTGATGAATCTTTCCACATCCTAGACTCGTATTAATTCCTGTGGATCATTTTCCCTGTGGATCAATTTCCATTTTCAGTTTTCTGAAGGAATACATTTAAAAAAAAAAAAATAAAAGATTGTCTTTCCACTAGGCTATAATAAAATGTGAAACCTGCTTTCTCCTTATGGAATATTAGAGCAGGTAAAGGTTTATTGTCTCCTGACATATGTTCATCTCATGCAAACAACTTAAAAAATTTCAGAAAATACATTAATATTTTTACTGACATAATAGCTATAAAAAAAAAGCTTTGCAGCCATTAAATCAAAGTACTACAAATATTAATTCCTAGCAGCACAATGAAATTCATAGACTTCAAGAATCTGCATTTTGGATAGTAGGGATGTTATCTTGCTTGTAAGGATGATATTTGCACTGGTAAGAAACACGTTATCATACAGATGACAAAAGAGTAGCAACTTGTCTGTTTCTTACCACCCATACATAACATAAGACCTATTAGACTCAGAAAGGAGTGTTTCTGGAGAATTATACATACGCAAACCCACTCGTGCTAAGCAACCACATTGTGGGGCGTATGTTAACAGAATATCGCATGGTTTGTTGTGAGTATGAGTTATTTTTATATGTCATCAAATGAATCAAAAACAGCACACAGAGCAAACTGTTGATGGCAACCTTGGCCAACATCACGGTACCACTTCAGATGGAGAAGTGCATGTTGGAGCGCATCATCGTTCAGTGACTGTTACAACGTGCATGGCATTTTGTAGGAGAGGTCTGACATTGCAAGGAGACCTTCAGCTATGTGTTTGCCAGTAGTCAAACTCAGAAGAGAAAGCCTTAAACAGCTCATGAGTCACATGCTGTTCACAAGCTTGAACGATGTTGTTCCAATCAAGAGATCAAGGTCATTTACTTATTAAACATATGGTCTACCAAAAAAGGCACACTCTTACCAACTCCAAGCATGTGAACAGAAGGAACTGCTAACATCAGACTGCAGCATTCAAACCATTTAGGAATGCCTTTGTATCAACCCTTTCTAATGCACAAACTACACACCAGATCAGTACTTTGCCATTATACTGTTAAGCAGGTAAAATAACTTCTCCATTAGGTAAAGAGAAAAACAAATGCAAAAGAAATAGCATGCTTGGACAGAGTCTGGAAAAAGGAAAGAGGAACCTGACCATGAACTCTCTGAAATGCTGCTGAATATCAAACTCTTGGTGAAAGATTAATCGGAGGAAGACTGGATTTAGAAATATATTCATACATTTAAAGGACAACATATTCATAGCAAATTATTCCTTTTTGCTGGGCTATCTATATATTACAACCTGATTTCAGTACAGCTTTCAGGCCAAGATTCCTCTCTTTGCTTCGACATACACATTTTGACTATGTTAACTGAGAAATAGTATAGGAATATTTATGGACTGGCGCATGTGTCTAAGAAATTCACTCACATTTTTTAAATCAACATACCCTTTCATTCAGATCTGGACAACCCTGTCTGAAATCTACTTAATAAAGATTAATTCAGTTCGCAGTGGCAGTCAATGTATTATGCTCTTTCTCTTGAACATCCAACAGAAGAAGAGCAAGCTAGAAAGACTTTATTAACTAGATCAGTTAGAGAGATCCCACAAGGCACAAAAAATAATGATTACACAGCAGGAACACCCACAGGTACCAGCTTCAGCTCACATATATGCTTTTCCATTGCTGATTTCTCCAGGTCCCTTACCACATTCCCAAGTTTTCTTCTTAGGACATATGGGGGTTTGTTAAGCTGTCAACAGATCCTTCCTCAACTCCGCTCTGCCTCACTGAACTCCTGCTGGCAGCAACCTCTAAATGCACATACTGTTATTCCTTCCCATTCAGACTATTTTTAAAGCTCTATATATCAAAGGCATCAGGAGACATTTGTGAATTCTGGTTCTCATTCATCAAATTGTTTCAATAAGAAAATTAAAAAAAGATAAATGACTGAAGGAGGGAAGGAGGAAGATGAACGGGGGCATGGAAGGACTGAAAAATTATATTTGGCCAGAATGAAGCAGATTCAGATTCAACCAAAGGATAAAAAAAAAACAAAAACAAAAAACACCCAAAAAAATGTTGCCTGTTCAGGTGGGTAGTTTTGACTCTTCCTGCTTTTGACCTGTTCCTGAATCCACTTTCTAAAACTTTCTCCTCTTTATTTTCTAAAAAAAGAACAGCTAAATAACATTAATTATCCCTTATGGCAGTAAATTTGAATTACCTAGGCTTTCTCCCCGTTCCCTTTTTTTTTTTTTTTCCTTTTTTTAAGTTAATGAAGCTTTGTAAGCCATCTCAATGGATTCCTTGCATACCGTTGTCAGAAATTAAAGCAGGGACCTGCTGTGAATTTAGCTGATCTCAGACCTTCCAGCCCTTCTCTGCTGTTGGGTGACGCTGTGTGTTTTCAGCAGAGCAGGCCTGAATGCCAAGCATGGGGACTCACTGGCATTCATTTACAAGGCAAACATGGAGGTTTTCTCATCCAGAAAATGCTGCAGCTGCTCCCAATGCCAGGGTAACTTCTAACACCAGCAGCAACGACCACAGGGTGGAACACCAGCTCAAGATGAGAAGCAACAACACTGAAAATAAATTCTCTGACTACGAAACCCACTGCACTCCTGGCAGACCTGCTCTGACCTCGCAGCGATGAGTGCACCAAGCAGCCCAGCCATGACACCAACTATGTTTTGCCAAAGTGGTAGGAAAAGAGTTAGAGAAGCGGGCAGGAGCGGGCTGTGCAGAGCCCGCATCCGCTGCAGCACCAGCATAGGGCAAGTTAAAAATCCCCTCCCCCTCTGCAAAACATGGCTTGAACCATTTTGACCTGTCCCCAGTATTATGTCAAGAGCATTTTAACCTCGCCTTTCCTTCGGCAGCTGCCACTGCTGACTCCAAATTTATATCATCTGTGCCCCATCAACCCTGCAGAATGTGACATTTCATTCGATGATTTTTTTCAGTGAACAGTTTTTTTCTTCAGCCATGCTCTTTCAAGAGACCAAGAGATATTTGTGAATTTTGATTTGCATTTATTAAATGATTTTAGGGAGGGGAGAGGGAAGAACAAATAAAAGGAGGAGGGCAGGAGAAGAAGGGGAGGCATAAAAAAATTGTTATATTTGGCCAGAATGAGGCAGATTCAGATTCAAATCCTTTTTTCACCTGATGGGATCTGAATCCCAACACTAGCTCCTACAAGACTGCCATAACCATCATGATGTGTGGTCACAGGTACCTGTAACTACTGGCGCAGGGAATGGAAAAAGAAAGTTGTTTCCCAAACGAATACCTTGTCACCAGGCTTTATGATCTCTTTCTTTATTGGTCTCAGCTTTTGAGTTTCAGGGGAAAAAAGCTTTCAATTTATTTTTTTTTTTTTTAAAGAGAAAAAGGAAGTTTGTAAAAATAAAATTAATGTAAACATATTCTACTGACTAGATCAGCGTCTTGCAGCCCTGGATGAAGCCTTACCCTTTTGATTCCTTTGCTGCCCAGGTCCAATTCTGTCAAACTCAATCACGAGAAAAGATGATGGACCAAGAGCTTTAAAGCTCTGCAAACAGTCTACATTTCATACTGTAGACCTCATCACTTTGCAAAGTAGTTCTGTGAACTCACTTTGGACAATTTACCAAGTTTAATGTAACTGTTATGTTCTTTAACTTTACTGTGTATCTGGTAAAGACAGTATAGCACCGTGACCTCAAGGGCTTTGTAGTCTTTCTAATTTACAGAAACAACTCCAGAGATCCTTAGAGTGGAGAGTGCTAGAATGAGGGAGCACTTCTTCCAGACACGCTCAGCATCGCCATGGATTATTGCACACGTCTGAGACATCCAACTGTACGGGGTCACCACCTTCATCTGTTGTTTTATCTGCAAATCAGTCCCAAGGTGACGAGCGCAACAACTCATTTCAAAAGAAGAGGAAGTTGGGGAAGAAGAAAAAAGGGTTGAAAAAATCAGAATCCAGTAAGAGTTTTTAGAAGCCACGGGAGCAAATATAATACTGTCTAGATGTTGCTTAACATGTTTCCCACTTTACAGAGTAGGGTTTTACGTGGTTTCCTCATCTGTTTCAAAACACATTTAGCAGTGTCACAGAGTTCAGCTTTGCAAAAGTGGTTTTACTGGTGGGGAAAATGGGGCTTGCCCATGTACGGCTTGCCCAGTTTATCAATTATAGTTGGTGACACAGCTAAGAGCATATCCAATGCACCCTGCATTCCTGTCCAGCATCCTGGCTGCCACACTTAAATCAATGTCAGTAAAAGTGGTATGAAGCAACTGAAAAGATGAGCCTTATCACCTTTGCAATAATCTCCAGTCCGTGGGAAGGGGGAAGCTTGCTGAACCTGAAAGCTGAGCCCTTTCAGGTTCATTGCCTTAGTGTCAGTAACAGTCTCAGCACCTCTGTAAGACAGTTGGGCAGCTAATGGGAGTCAACACTACTAGCAGAACTAACACATTACAGTCGAGTGAAAATTTAACAATTCTACAAAATATTTCCAAGGAAGATGATAGCAAAAACCATTTTTTGTTTTTGAGTCCATAGAGGCAGCTGATTTATGGGCTCTGAGGGTTACATTGATATATCCATTTAGAGTTATAATACTTAACTAGAGTTATAATGCTTTAAATACACCTACAGTCGCAGCCAGGAAATATTTCTTTAGATGTTTATATATCTGTGGGTGCACCACAAATCTGGACACCCTTGTATTTAAGTCCCCCCATATATCTGCAATAAGTGCTGGTTACAGTCTCACCATCGTAGCATTAACACAAGCTACAAAACTCAACTCAGCAGCACAATAAATATGTGGAAGGTCAGT
The DNA here is from genome assembly GCA_013401315.1 of Balaeniceps rex. Lineage (NCBI taxonomy): Eukaryota > Metazoa > Chordata > Aves > Pelecaniformes > Balaenicipitidae > Balaeniceps > Balaeniceps rex. The sequence goes on along the minus strand of VYZW01031659.1, from coordinate 61,741 downwards.
ACACTCAGCCCTGTGCTCCGATGTGCAGGCTGGAACCAGGAGACTTGATTAAAGTCCATTTAGCAATATCCACACCACACTGCAGTCACAAACCAGGTACCCTGCTACACCCCTACTTGTGCTGTAAACTGCACGTGCATCTTCTCTAACATGAGGTAAACTAATCTAGTTTATGTAAAGACCCAAAAGATTAAAATACTTGCATAGTGAACAAATTTACACTAAGATTTCCACATGTTGCAAAGGGTGAGATATATGGTACAATAAACAATCCCTTTCCCAGGATGTGTTGCTGCAGTTAACTTTCTTCTTAAGTGCTGTGCTCTGAAGGGCACTAAATAATCTCTCTTTTCTGACAGTGGTGCACACTAACAAGGAAAATAACAGAGGAATGGCGCCGAAAAGCTGAGTGATTTAGATAGTGATTCAGTCTGACGAGAACTGTAATGAAATAATTTTCACTCCCGGTTGCCTTCTGTGACTATTTGAGACTGAAATTTCAAAAGGTTAAAAGCTTGCACTTGGCATCAGATCCTCATATCAGACCAAATCCCCAGCCTGTGTGCTCACTAGGTGATAAGGGCGCAAAGGATTGGTCTCCCTCGCAGACCAAACTGCAGAGGAGCTCCACAACCGGTGGGTGGCTATGGCTACACTGTCCTGCTGCTAGAGTTCATGGCACTCTTCACACCACGTGCTCCTCACCACAGGACCACGGGTTGGTCATCACTAATATTCCCAACTCACCCAGAGCCTCTCCTATTCTATCATCACTCCATGAAGTCTTTCAATAAGAGCAGCATATTAAACCTTTCCTCTAATCCTTCAACGTTTTGTCAATGCTACAATAGGGCAGGTTGTTTTTTCATTGGTTTGTTGTGGGTTTTTTTCTTGTCGATTTTCCTCTAAGGCCTCTGAAAACTAATGCACCTGAAAGTAAGTTTTGCATTCCTTTTCTAATGGCATTTTATATAGAAGATTTGTGAACTGGAAAATTATGCATTTGTGTTTGCTTATCATTGTATCAATAGGAGGCTAATTTTGTTGTCTTCTCTATAAGGTAATTTGATGAATACATAACTAGCTTTGACTTGTCTTCCTTATTAGTATTTTTTGTATTAAAATTTTATGAATCGAAGAGCAATAAGTTTGTATTTGCTTATCTTATTAATGCACATACTGGAATCCTGAAGGCATTTTGCCCACTTATACTAAATTATCAAGGCTGGGTTTTGGCAATATAACTGACTGATCATGCAGCTCTACTTCAGTTCTAGCTTATATTAAAATTCTTATGGTGAACATCAACTTCCTGTCTGTTACCACATATATTCTGTTTCAGAAACACTTGGTAACTTGTATTTAGGAAGTCTTCTGTTTGTGCACTGGCAATTTAGAGAACGTGCCACTTGTTTCAAGGTGATTTCTTGATTTCAGCTTTCAAAATACTGAAAAATATATTACAAAGACTTCTTTCTTTGTGTGTATTCCAAGTTCAAGCTCCTGTAGAAGAAAGGAAGCAAAGATTTTTCAGGCAATCGTTACACACCTGCCCAGTTCTGCCATACAGATTCAGGCAGGCTGATATCACGGTTCAGGGAAGTACTTAACTGTGTCCATAAATTCTACCGTGTCCAATGGGAATTCAACATATTTAATCCCTGTTCTATATCCTGATTTTCATTCCACAGTCTTTTTCCCCCACCTCTGTTGAAATTTTATAAATCTAAGGCTAATTTTTCCCAAATATTATTTCTTTCTGTTAATGGGCAAACTCATCTATGCTCTCTATTCATATACCCCAGCCTCATGCTGTGGAAACTTTCTTCTTTTTATCTGGCTCTCTGATGGGGAGAAGCGGGTCTACCAATGGAAAAGTCATTATAGGACAGCCAGATTTATGAAGCTCATAAACAAACCTTTGACAGGTAACTAATTACAAGTTAAGTGTGATGGCTTTTACTGAACTGAGTAGCACCTATTAAAGCTCATTTTTGGTAGTGAAGTTGTAACATACGTAAACAAACTCTCAAAGTTCAATAGGCAGGAGGCAACTTGAATGCGAGTGGCAGAATGTAATTAATCATTATCCATATGTTCTCCACGAACATTTTGGCTCTGTGTTGGGACCCTGAGCAAGCACAACAGACATGCTTAGTCCTTCTCCTGTAATGAACTCCTCAAAGACCCAAACACCCCAAAGAGGTGTTTTAATTTTTGTTTCTCACTATCTACATCTATTTTAATTGGCAATAAATTAAATTAAGTTTCCCCAAGTAGAGTCTATGAATCATCTTGCCCATGACAGTAATTGGTAACTGATGTCCCTGTCTTTATCTCAACCCACAAGCTTTCTCATCTTATTTTCTCCCCCTGTCCTCCTGAGGCGGGGAAGTGAGAGAGCGGCTGGGTGGGCATCTGGCAGCTGGCCAAGGTCAACCCAACACACCCCTTCAGTGCCAAAGAGCTCCCCAAGTGGAGGCTGGCTCTCCCCTTCCCTCCAGAGGATGCAACCCTGCCTTCAGAAAAGAACATAGCATGGGTATGAACACTGCAGTAAAAACAAGTCACCTCCATCAGTCCCAAATAAGCTGGGAGCAGTTAAGAATCAGGAACAGGGAGCAATGACACAATTATCCAGATCATGCAGCTGCAACTAATCTCAGGCAAAAGGGCAGTTGTACACATTGTGCAAACTTAGAAACTCCTTATCTTATCCATAGGGAAATAGATTGCATACTCAGAGGTAAGCAACAGTAGCTAAAATTTGCAGCCTTTCAATACTTAAAGGGGGCTTATAAGAAAGATGCGGACAAACTTTTTAACAGGGCCTATTGTGATAGGACAAGGGGTGATAGTTTTAAACTAAAAGAGGGTAGATTCAGACTAGATATAAGGAAGAAATTTTTTATGACGAGGGTGGTGAAACACTGGAACAGGTTGCCCAGAGAGGTGGCAGATGCTCCATCCCTGGAAACATTCAAGGTCAGGCTGGATGGGTCTCTGAGCAACCTGATCAAGTTGAAGACGCTCCTGCTCATTGCAAGGGGGTTGGACTAGATGACCTTTAAAGGTCCCTTCCAACCCAAACTATTCTACGATTCTATGACTCTATAAAATGTAGGGTTGCTGCAAAGAATCTCACTCACATGGAAATTTTGCCACAAAACACTTAAGTGGAATAGACATATTATGAATTTTAAATAGGGGCTTGCTGTGCCAAAATGACTATATAGCATAAAGAGAGGAGCTGAAGGAAAAATGGGGAAAATGATCCAATATCTGACAGAAAAAAAAATGCAGAAGCTAAGGCCTTAATCACGTATTTTTAAGCTGTGTCAAAAATCATTACATCAAACAGGCTATGCATTTTGCCTTTGGGAAGATGAGCAATATTACTTTACCCTAAGCCTTTAGGATGCCCCAGTCACCATAGAGGTATGATATAATGCCAGTTGGGTGCCTCGTTTCCTTAAGGTTTCTTGAAAAATACCAGGCAAAATATGCAGGTAGTTTCTTTGAGGCTCAAAGGAAAATAGTAGTCTTGCAAATAGGTTAAGCTGCTAAGGTAAATTCTGCCTCACAGCTGGGGGTGAGGGACTTTTCATAGATCATGTTTTCCAAACCCAAGGATGGCCCTTGCAGCAAGTCAAGCAAAGGAGATCACAGAAGGTCTGCATAGATGCACAAGGTGACAGTAAAAGAGGTAAGAGACATAAACTGAAATACTGGAAAGAACATTAAAGAAATAAGAAAAAATTTTACTGGGAGTATGGTCGAACACTGGCACAGGTCGCCCAGAGAGGCTGTGGAGTCTCCATCCTTGGAGATACTCAAAGCCCAACTGAACAATGTCCAAAGCAACTGGCTTTGGCTGACTCTGTTTTGAGCATGGGGGTTGGACCAGATGATCTCCAGAGGTGCATTCTTACCTCAGCCACCCCATGATTCTGTGATCCCATTACCTGACCACTGTATTCGTTTATTTCAGACACATGCAGAATGTAGACAGTTTTACTCATTATGGGCCATGTTATCAGTTTCACAAGGGCAGTAACTATTGAAAACAAAGGATGCCAGCTGAGAAGAGCCCAAGGGCACTGTACTAACCTTCACCATTATAAAATGGAGCCCTCAAGCATGCTCAGATTTCAGTTTAAATTGCTCCAAAAGAGCATTATTAAAACAAAAATAGACTCCACAATGGACAATTCTTTTGACTTGTCCTGTTCTCATAATCTTTCCAGAAATTAATAGCCTTCATTTTAAACTTGACTGCACAAGAGAATTGCTCTCTTTGAAGCTGAACTGTTGGAAGCACAAACAGTCCAGAGCATCCGCTCCAGCCTTGCCAAATTGGTTGCAGTTTTCTTCCATGTCTGCACTAGCTCCGCTCCGAGCTACAGTGACCCATGTGGACATGGGAGACTGTGTATGCACCTGGGAACAACACATTCTCTCAGGCTTAGAATGATCAATAATCCCCTGAAAGACAGACACATGAGTAACAGCAATTTATCGGTAATCATATTACTTCAATTCATACTGACTGCATTACTCAACCTACTGAAACACTGTCCATTCTAACTAGCTATTACACATTTCTTAACTCTTAAAGTTTAAAAGTGAGACAAACCTTTAGAAAGCTTCAAACTGGATTACACAGCCATCAAATAACGGCCAAACATTTAACCCATCAACTACCAGATTTCCAGATGTGAATCCTAAAACAACACTGCACAAACGAAGTTTGTTTCTTCATTGATTTCTTTTTGTCAGGTAGGAGCCCTTCCCCAGATCCTTCTAACGGCAGATGTTGAAACTAACAGTGTGGACCCGCGACAGTAGCAAAACCTCTTGGGTACACAGTAAGTGTAAACTCTGTCTCATCAAGAGATGTGAAGTTGACAGAAGCCAACAAGACTGAGAGACAACATTAAAGACGCTGGCCTTTTGGGAAAGGTACAAACAGCTTCTGAAGCTCTGTGCTGGGCAACCAAACCTTGACCACATGCATTGGTGACTGCACATCTCACTGTAAACAAAACTCAGTCTTCACTAAAGTCCAAATTAAAAAGCCAGCTTACAGGAATAAAAAACCCAGAAAACTCTGTGTATATATGTTTGTGCGCATGTGTGTGCTTATGTAGTACACATGAAAGAGCAAGGGAAAGATTAAATGACACAGGTGATAGCAGTCAGCTCAGTGAAGTGCAAGCAGACGTAGATGTGTAGCTCCTGATGCTATAACAAAGTGGTTCATAAGATTTAACAGCCACTCTTTTAGGCAGAACAGTAAAGTTAGTGCACCTGGCTCCTGACTCCTAGGGATCCTTCTTGATCTATTTAAAATAACCAAATTTTGTAGAAAAATATGTAAAACATCTTCACGCATACACAAGCAACTTTCAATCATCTCTTCAATTATCTAGAGTTCACTAATCACTGCAGTTTCAGTCCTGCTTTTATTGCTGAAGGTCCATAATGAGAAAGGCGTCTATAAGGCTCCAAAAGCTATGTAAAGATAACAATTCTTCTATGCATTTAAGTGGCGTGTTTTTTTTTTTTCCTTTCAGCTGTATGTCAGACACATGTTTCTGCAGTATCGGGTCAGTGGGGAACAACGTACATTTTCACATTCTCTTATTAATCTGGCTACTTTCTCCTGGCTTGGAATGATCAACTCCGTAACTCTAGCGCTGGAAATTATTATATACTTAGGACAAAGTGATAATACTGCTAGCTGTTAGTAGAGACTTTCTGCAGGGGCTTTGTAATCATACTGACTACCCAACAAGCTAACATAATTGTACATGAGTAGATGTTTCAGTACTACTGTATTTATTAGTATACTTGTTTACAAAAGTATGGTTTTTTAGAACAATAAATAAAACGCTAACAAATATGAGGGAAGATATCTTTGTGTTTCATAAAGTTTCACCAGTGCTGTAAAGTAGCCTTCTTTAAATTATTTAGCTGAGTATATCTTATTCGTATACTTGAACATATTTCAGCACCGCTGGGAAACACTTACCTACCTTAGCAATGCTGCCGAATTCTGAGTGCTTGCTAACCTGACAGCCTTTGGGACTGGCACTGGAAGACATGCCACCAGTCTGAAACACACCTCTCGGCCTCTGCATCTCCCCAGCCACTTTAACAATCTCATCCATAGACCTGAATTCATGTTTTCACATTGTAAGCTATCAAAGCTTCCAAATGGATATTTAACTAAGGCAAAAGGTTTACACAGACTAAATCAAGTATTTAAACATATGAGTGCTTGCATATTTTGCTATGTCCTTGTCCTTTGCTGGCAAGGACTTCAAAGAAAACAAACCCCACAACTTTCCAAATGTTAAGGACCACAGCATATTTAGGAGGAGGAAAAGCTGCAATTCCATTGAGGACTACCCATCATCAGGTTTCTGTACTCTTCATTTCACTCAGAAAAACAGATCCTGACAGATCCAGGTCTCCAGAATTCTGTTCCTCCAGTCAACCTATGCCATACAAAGAGTGCAGCTATGGAGCAGAAATTCATGCTTTAGTGACAAGATACTTAAATATTTAGTGAATTCTCAAATGCCCCAGTTCTTTAAGAACCTGCATCCTGCCCTCCTGCAAAGTCAGCAGGACCTCTGCAGAGAGCCCTTATCACCACATGTGAGAGCGGCAAGGCTTCCAGAGAAGGGAGCAAAGATGCTATCTTAGGTCCCTTTGCAGATTAGGGCATTTTTCTTATTCAACGTGTATTCATGCCCACTACTTTCTACTTCTTACAGTAGAGCAAGTCTCCTAATTGACTCCATAACCATTTTAAACCCAATGATACCCAGGCCATTTCACTAAAAATGCCTCCTCCTACAAGCAATCCCCCCCACTGCAGCAATGGTTTGCTGCCTGTCATACAGGCTGATGTATATGGAGATTTCCAACTTCTGAAGAATTCAGCCACCACAGATGCATGCCAAATCTGTTTTGAAGCTCTGTAAGACATAAGGCAATGGAAAACAATGCTTCAAATGCAAACCTTAGGGGGTCTGCTGATAACACTTAGTTTTAAATTGAGTTTGTGTGTGGTATAAATTCAGGCCAAAAGCCTTTGGACAAGAGTACACGATGGATGTAGCATTCTGTATTAACTTTTTCGTTTCCCCTTAATCCTGACTTAAAAGCTACGTTCCTGCATATTTTTCAGTTGGACTTCAGTATAACCTAAGCAGCTTCTGACATTGCAGAAGCCAAAATCACACGTGTATGACTCTGGTCTCACACAGCTTCCACACATTCCTTTACACACACTGCCTTTCAGCTCTAGACATCGTTATTTAAATTTGTGGTTTGAGTCACTCCCTGAGCTTAGACTTCCACTCCATCCTTTTGTCAGAAATGAGATTTCATAAGCAAAACACCTGAAAATTACATCTGTGCCCTGCAAAACACCCAAGAAGCCTGAGTAGACCTTTCTGCAAAGCTCCATTTTATAAGATTTTCCAGTTAATGCCTGAGCCCTTTGTGACAACCAACTACTTGATATAAGACAGAGACATTTTGGAAGGGTTACTAAACCAATCATTTTTATTTTGTGACAACACAAGCGATGTTGACGTAAGATAGAGATGTAGATGCTATTCCCTTTCTCAGTTTCAATGTGTGACTGTTACGGATTCCTGAGAAACGGGATTTTCTTGGCTGGGAAATAGTTAGCTCTTTGTGAAAGCCCTGTCTGAATGGGTGATTCTCAAGGCTTGACAGCCTGCTGATTCAGTGCAACATGAAGTCTCAGTGGAGTCTATAGCATGGCACAGGACAGCTCTGCAATCAAAAATGCCTTTACAAAGCAAAATGGAGGTAACAAATTGACACAGCTGCATATAGATTTGTCTCCTAATCTGCCACAGGTTTAAAAATAAAAGTGGATTCTATTTTGTTTTACTGTCAACACTTCAGATACAAAATAACACCACTGTTAGTAATATGTTGTATTTAATGGGCCTTATTCTCTCTCCTGCGCTGCAGTAAACTCTCTTGCTATTACCTATGCAGGCAGACTCCTGAGCACTGATATGGGCCTCCAGGCAACACTACCAGACAAAAAACCCCCAAGCAGTAATACCTCCATAAAGCCTCCTTCCTGAGAGATCATCTTTTGAATCAACTCTCGAATTCATATTTACCTATTTTACACAGCAAAATGCCCAATAACCAGAGGTGCCAAGTCCTTGCAGGTCCCACTGGAGCTGTGGTGGCTTAGGACATGTGGGGAGAAAAAAATAATCTCCAAAAGCTACTGTTATCAGAGGCTCCTGTACGCTTCCTACTGCAATGGGGAAATGCCTAACATGCATTCATTTGACTAGCATTTCATTTCATCTGCTGAACAGTTGTTCACATTTAGAAAAGAAACAGATCATCTAAGGAATTTCAGATCCCCCAGGGCAGATGTGTCAGGACAAGTCCAGAGCAGCATCACACACCGGTGTCAGAGCAGCAGCTTCTCTGCCAGTTCCCAGGGGTTCAGAGCAGAGGGAGGCTGAGCAGAGTAAGCTCCGCTCCACTCAGCAACTCTCTTCTCAGTGCTGAGGATAAACCCAGTGGGGACCCAGACACCAATACAGCATGTCCTCCGAACAAACCCTGATGCGGCAGCTTGGCTGACGTTCTTTCAGAACTCACAACCAGCCATCGAACATCTCTCACCTTTCAGTGAATAATTACAAACCAAACCTTTCCTTTTGCAGAACTGTAATTATTATGATGCAGATTCCCAGAGCTCTGCTGCACAGCCACAGTGGTTTCTGAAGTATGTTGTAAGCTGTCCTATAAGCTATCTCTCAGCCTTTTCAAAGCAAAGAAAATGACTATTCCAATAATACCTCTGAAAATCTTCCTGTAAAGAGGTAACTTTGAAGGATGTTGCTATTTAAGATTCCACAAGCAGTATGCTCATTTTTTTTTTTCTTGCTGCCTTTGTGCACAGGAAGAAAATAAGCAGGTCAAGTCAGAAAGCCCGGTAGTATCTTAGATGATCCAGCAGCCTTGGGTACAATTTCTGAACAGGCATAGGAAGTCCAATATGTCAAACTGTACATATTACACACTGGCAGAGGGGAGAAACTCTAGACTGCATACTCAGTGAGTACATTTGCACCATAGACACAATTTAAGCTAGTCTGCACTCTGAATGCACGTAGGCTAAATGCATCAGTGGATGTGTAGAACAAGCCAAGAGATGGCCTGGAATAAACCTTGAGAAGCTACAGCACAAAATGAATCACAGATTGCTCAAGCTTAAAGGCAATAGGAAAAAGCTCTAGATAAAGATAATAATAAAGACTGAAAGAAAGAGGAGACAGATAACACCAGACACAGAGAAGGCTAAAGTGTTCAATACCTTCTATGCTTCTATCTTTGCAGAGAGTGTTCAAAATGCTTAGCGCAATTAGTTTGAGCAAGAGGAGAGAAGCACCAGCAAGAGCAGGGATAGAGCAGGGTATTTAAATAAGTCAGATGAATTCAAATCGGCAGGGCCTGATGAAACTCACCCTGGAGCGCTTAAGGAACTAGCTAGAGCAATCTCCAAACCATTAGAGATTATCTTCAAGAACTCATGGAGAATGATGAGTTCCCAGAGGCAAGACAAACAAGTGAATATCTTTTAAAAGTGGAAAAGAACCTGGGGATTTGTAGACAAGGTAGCATTGCATTGATACCTGGAAAGATACCAGAACAAATTATTAATAATCAGTTTTTAATCCCCTCAAGCATAATATGCTGAAAAGAAACAGACAACTTAGATTTGTCAAGAGCAGATCACATCAGACCAAACTCATTAACTTCTCTGACAGGTTAACTGGCTTTGCGGAGTGTGGAGAAGCTGTAGATGTGATGGGTTTTGACTTTTGTAAGGCTTTTGAGACAGCATGTCATGGCATTCTCCTACATTAAGGAGAAAAACAAAGTCATTAGATTAGTCTAAGGTGGGTGCATTATCCTCTGTACTCAAAATTATCAACGCTTTGCTATCACTTTGGGAGGGCACTTCAATAAAGGTCTAGCTGAGGCTTGGTTCTGTTCAATCATCTCACTGAAGATTTGCATGATGGAACAGAGGATCCAGCTACAAAATCTGTGGGCAACAGCAAGCTGGTTGAAAGCACTCTGGACGAAAAGCTTACAGTCAGTAATGATCCTGATCAAATGGAGAAACGGTTTGAAATCAACAGGATGAAATTCAATACAGACTGCAAAGAGGATGTAGGAAGGAAGAAAGAATGCACAAACACAAAATGTGCAATAACTGGCAAAGACCGTAACAGACTCTGGGCTAAGTGAGAGTAAACAACGTGCTCCAAAAACAGCAAGTGTCTTTCTGAGATGTACTAACAGGAGCATCGCGAGTACAACAAGGTTAGTCGTTATTCCACTCGACTTGTCTCAGTACAGACACAGCCTTACTGAAGTACTTTGTCCTGTTCTCCTCCATGCTTTAAGAAAGATGTAAACAAACTGGAAAGATCCCAAGGGAGGGCAAAATAATATGAGATTTAAAAACATAACTTGTCAAGGTGAAAGGAACTGATAGAGAAGAATAAGGAAGAGCCTACTTATTTTCCTTTGCTATAGAAAGTCATTATAAACTTGACGTTACCTATTGTTGGCTGCATTTACCTGTGAAGTACAGTTTTTTAGCAAGAAAAAAAAAATAAGCTAGATATGACGTAGAACTTTGTAATTATGATGCAAAATAAGCATTAGAGCAAGTTATAGGTAGGGAGGTTGTGGAACATCTACCACAGAAAAGTTTTAAAGGTGGATTAAAGAAACACCTGCCAGTGAACATTTAGACAGAGGATAGACTAGATGTGCCACTGAGGTCCTTCCATTTCTGTATGGCTGAACCACAAATCCTCACGAAGCTTGTGCTTGGCGTGGGCAGGGACTCCACATATGACAGTCTCAGGGTACCCTCTCATCTCCAAAACACAGACATCTTCTTTTCTAGGACTAGAAACCTGTGAGATCTCCACCAAAGTCAGTAGAGAAAAGGATAGTAACAGATCTTCCTATTCCCATTCAGAGTGATGCAAACGTGACATTTGGTTGTTTTCCTCCAAAATTGTATAAGCTTTTGGTTGGTTTCCGTTTTCCACTTACTTACTGGTCCAATAAAAGACACTGCTTCTTCCTACAAATTTTGCCTCACTGGTGTCCTTTGACAATCTTACCACTAGTACTGAATATGAATTGCTAAGACATGCTAAATTAGTGTGGCTTCCACAGTTTCAAACATCTAAATGATGCAAAATGAAAGCTATGCCACGCTCATAACTGCACTGCTGTTCTTTGAGGAAAAAATATGCCCATGTAGCCTTTTGTTTTAGTTGCATCCTTTTCATTAAGCACATCCACTGCTGAAATTATCCTAGTAGATGTGCAATTTTCATCTTACCAAAGATCTTAGAAATGCAGTCTCATGCTACCCCACCGATAGTCTACCCACTATTCCTTACCCTGTTCGGAGGACCCAGCCACGTTCTAGCCTTTTGTAGGGTGAGATGAACCTAGACAAACATTTCTTCATCCACCTTCTTAGCCTACTCTGAAAATCTGACCATTTTTAACCATTTCTTTGCCATTCAAGCTTCTTATGGGATAGACCAGCAAGATAATACTTTCTTTGCAAGCAGTTGCATCTCTTTCTCATGCTGCTGCATCCTCTAAACTGCTGCAACACGGTATTAGTGGAATTGTCACCATTATGTCTGGGCAATCAACTGCTTATGATTCTCTGGCTGGAAACTAATGCTGTATTCATAAGGGTTAACAGTTAACAATGATATTTTATTAGAGGATAGGTTCAAGGATTGGCAGCTTACTCTGCTGCTGTTATGCAAGACCAACCTTCTCAATTAAAGCTCTGTTAAATCTAGCAGATTTGCCTCGTGTCTGTCATTTGTGGCTACCACTAAAACATCCCTTCTCTCGTTTTGTGTTGTTATCCACTCATAGATTATAATGTAAATTCTGCCTTGGAGACAAAACCACATATAAGCAGCTGAAGACAGAATTTGGCCCTTTATTTTCAATCTGCCCAAAACCAGATTGTTTACTTGATTGACACTTTGTGAATTTTATTAATTACACCGTAGTTCCTCAGTCCTATTTTCTGAGCTGTGAACTGCATTTTTTTATTATTTTTCCTACTTTTGTATTTTTCCCTATTGCAGAGCATTATTGTTATCTGTATTTTCTGCTACTGATCTGTTTCCTTTTCAACCTTGTTTTTGATATGTAGCCAACAGCAATGAACCAGCACTTTGGTTAATTTTTGAGCAGAAGTCCGCAGCTGGTGTAAATTAGTGTTACTCCATTATTAATCAGAAAAGCTTCACTGTAGAGATATTTGACATTCGCTATCTGATGCTGTAAAAGTACTCAAATTCTCAGTATCTGGAGAGCTCACCTCTTGTTTTTAGCATGATGCAATCCCTTATTCCTACCACACTGTTCTTTATAATCAAAGTTGAATCCATGAGCAACAAATCTAACACCATACCACATTTACCCTTAATTCAGATCAGCATAAGTAGACTAGAGCCATTTTTTGTCATTTTATTTCACTCTCAGAGTGATGCAGACAGAGTTGGAACACGGATGGTGCTCCAGCCTATACCTCCTTCCATCCCAACCTCTCCTTTCCTGAGACGAAACCAGCTGACCCCTGGGAAAATCACTTGAAATCCATGCCATAAAGTGACAAAAAAGAAAAAAACAACCCACAAGACTTTCCACCTATGTGCCACTAACACTGTACTCAACGTTTTGTCCTCGTATACTTTCAGAAAGAAAACAAAGACAATGGAGTTTTTGTTGCCTGGTCCGAGAACAGGGCAGTTCAGTGATGATAATGTAAAATAATTACAAGTGACCATCTGGTAGAGCACTTGTTTAGATAAACTTAATTGAAGCTGCAGGCAAACGCTAGTACATACTGGGAATGCTGCTTCAACACACCACACTACCACCTTTGTCAGAAAAACCTGCAGGGCATTTAGCATCTCAGGAAAAAGTAAACCTCCACAAGACTGAGACATGTGAATCCTGCAGAAAACAGAAATGCAGAGTAAGATATGAAACGAAGGGGCTGAAACTCTTTCCCCCCCCGCCCCCCCAAAACATAGGGCTGCAGACATAGCACTTCACTGCTGGGGCTGTCGTGCTTTGGAGCAGTCCTTGACTTCAAGAGAAGCAGATTTGACTCTGACCCAGCAGCAAGTCTCTTTACCTCTCACTGCCCCTACTTTCTCTGTCTGTAAGGTGGGGAAAAAACAATGGCGACATTTTGCTCTAAAATCTATAAGCATAAATTACTATAATCATTTTTCCTACGTAAAAGTACTACAGCTGGCCAGTTTACATGGTGGAAATAATTTTCAGAGCCCCTTGTTAGTCAGAGCAAGAAAACGTTCTTGCCTGGTGTAGAAGTACATGCATGGCTGGGCTGGGCTGCATCAGGAATGTCCTCTCCCTCAAAACCCTAGGAAAGGCCATTTCTTTAGGATTTTTATGAGATGATAATTTGGCCTGCGCAGCTTGCTTAGCAGAGCTCAAGGGAATCGACGATATCACAAGGACTCAGTATTGCATTTTATCACCCAGCTCTGTGAACGCAGATCACAGTCAGGTCAGGAGAGCTCAGGGGGCTGCACTGGCACCTCTGCCACCACCCAGCTGCTGCTTCAAACAGCAAAGTGGAGGTTTCTTCACCTGGCATGCACTCAGTTGGGCACTCAGATAACATCTCAGTTAATAGCAACTCACTATTATTTTGGCCACCTTCTTTCACAGGTTTTCCCATAAATATGCCACCATCTACTTTTGAACACAGCATTATAGTAACCACTGTTCAAGATGGAGAAGAGATGCGTAATTTCAAATGCTAGCTATGCAAAAATAGCCCCAAAGTCTCCATTTATACAGAAGGTAGGCAACAGTTCTCTATACCAAGCTAATCCTGTTTCAGAAATAAGTAAACACCACAGGAGATACATCTGCACCACAGCTTAATTCCTACATGGGTAATATTTGCTTGCAGCATCCCCAGAATGATACACCAAGGAAAGAAGTGCTGACTAACAGATATACACTTGTCTCGTAAATTTTTAACCGGCCCTCCCAGCTTCTGTTTAGGCAGAACGGTGCACACGTACTCCTTCAGCTGCATTTTTCAAGATGCAAACTCCTGGCAACATTTCTAAATAGCATCCACTGTCCAACAACCACGTTCAAGCCAACATCCATTCTACTCCCACCATCTGTGAGAGCAAAACTACAACTTCCAATACGTATACTGGTGCCCTCTTAGACACAGGTAATGTAATCTACGTGCACTAGATAGTAGCACAGATATTAGCACCCACAGAAAACTAGCAGAAATATCTGCACACCTGAAAACATCCTCAGTAACACCCTCCCATTGTCGAAATGCTGCCTTTGAATTCGCTGCCAAAGATTAGAAGAGTTTATGAGGATGTGAATTCACACCACCAGCCAACTCTGCTTCTTGAGCAGCCTCAAACCCCCAGGTACAAAACTGCATTACCCCCATGGTCAGCAATAACACAGCCCTGCGTCTCGGCACTGAGAGCTTCCTGGCTCTCCGTGGCTGCCCTACGCCACCAACCCTAAGACCAGCATAACTGTCCCTGGCTTATTCAGCAGAGCTTTTTTTTTAAAAAAATGCAAGAGGGTTTTCAAAAAACAAACCCACTTTTTCTGTAAATAGGCAGGTCAGAGCAGGGATAAACAGCTTAGTGGCATGGAGTATTAAGTTAAATGGAGCATTCAGACCAGTTAGATCAGCTTATAAGCCACCACATATTAACTGCTTTGGACTATACAGCATTATGCAGGTAGAGTAAGGGATTTGATGGAGGGCAGAAAACTAATCTTTATCATAATAAAAAAAAAAAACTCCTAAATGACATCAAGATCGCCACTTACAGAATTCTGATAACCTTTCCATTTTTCCTTTCAGAGTTGAGAGGCTTGAGTTATGGATTGCCGAGAGAAAAACAGACAAATTAAAAGCCACACAGATAGTCAAGCAGGGATGCTATTCAAAACCAGACTGAGACAATTTTGACCACAGCAGATGTTGACGAAGGCTTACACTTTTTAAAGGACTTTTAAGAATGACAGTCAATATAATTCACATGGAAGTGAAAAAACTTGCAAATATTTACTGAGAATCTTCTTCTCCTAGTTTTTCTAAGATGCTCCTATCCTTGATATTTTAATGGAAATGCTGAGTTTATATAAAGAAGCTACTTAGCATTGAAGATATGCATCTTAGTGAAGAGATATAACAGGTTGAGGTCAGGCTTTTGCCTCCCAATTGCTTATAAGAAAACATTTCACATGAAAGAAGCCTCTAGAAGCGCACAGGATCATACATGGATGATTGCCCCAAACCCACTTTCTGTGGTCACAGCGTGAAGGTGGATGGGGCTGATGGTGAGTGTGTCGTGGCAGGTTATGGGCAGGGTGTGGATATCGCATTCGTCTGAGGCCATTACTTTGAGGTGTGTGGGAAGCCACGCGCCCATTTCCACACCATGCCGCTTACAAAGCACCGCCAGCTCCTTACACAGACGTTTCTACCAAATGCCTTTCCCTGCTGAAAACAGGTAAAGGAACAGTCTTTTGCCAGTCCAATTTTTTGCTTTACAAAAACAGTTGTACTGGTCCTTAATTTGTCCTTTTCTGACCCAACAGAGCTGGCAGCTCTGATACTGTTTGGCACTAACTGTAGACAGAGCAGCTGTACCAGGCACAACCTAAACAGCTCCTAACAAGGAAAACATGGTTGATGACTCGTCTCTGATTGCATTTTAATACAGAAACTCAGAGTTTTATCTTCAGTTCCTGGTAAAGCCAACACCCATCAAAGACCAGTACAACACAGCCATAAGCCACAGAGCCTGCGTACATCACAGCCGCAGTCTCTGTTTTTGTGGGTTTTTACATTCCTCAGCCAAAAAAGGTATCTTGAGCTTCTGAAACTAAATGTAGTACGTAGAGATTTAGCTTGCTGTTTTCAATAACATTCAAAGCATTGTATGCTCCTATACTAACTTATCCACACGTAGGATCCTATAAGCATACAAGCTATGAAGTCTTATCAGGAGTGGCTGAGGGAACTGGGGTTGTTTAGCCTGGAGAAGAGAAGGCTGAGGGGAGACCTTATCGCTCTCTGCAACTACCTGAAAGGAGGCTGTAGTGAGGTGGGTGTTGGTCTCTTCTCCCAAGTCACAAGTGATAGGACAAAAGGAAAAGGCCTCGAGTTGCATCAGGAGAGGTTTAGATTAGATATTAGGAAAAATTTCTTTACTGAAAGAGTGGGCAAGCATTGGAACAGGCTGCCCAGAGAGGTGTTGGTGTCACCATACCTGGAGGTGTTCAAAAAACATGTAGACGTGGCACTTGGGACATAGTATAGTAGGCATGGTGGTGTTGGGTTGACAGTTGGACTAGATGATCTTAGAGGTCTTTTCCAACCTTAATGATTCTATGCACTAACCTTTACAGTATTTCAGAAGGACTCATTGCTGCCAAAGTGTACTTCTCTCCCACCAAGCTGGGAACTCAACATCCATGGATGCTAAAACGAAGCTTCATAATGATATCGCTAAGGGTTCAAAAAATACCTCATTGTCCATCTCCCTTCAACAGATGCCAAGCTGTGAACAGCAAGAAAAAAGATGCTATGATTGTCAACTGTGGTGGACCTGTTACTTAGGAAGTGCAACTGCCAACTTCTCTCAGTTATTCCCAAGTCAATTTTGCCACAGCTGAACATGTTAAAATAAAAAAAAAATTAAAAAAAATAAAAGAAAAAGAAAGAAACTATTTCTATCTAATTCTACTCTAAAGACCTGATCAGTCTCTCTGCTGCTCTCCATGGGATTTGGATCATGACATTCCATGATACTCACAGAAGAATTTATATTTTAAAGGAAAAACAAATAGATGAGATTTATCATTTTTATATTGTTTCCATTCTTTTACATTATATTTATATCATTCTTTTATATTATGCCCATTATTTTATATTAGGTTATATGAGTATAATATAAATGTGTCTAAATATGAGAAACTGCTCACTCCCATGAATAAGCTAGGCCTAAGCATATATAATAATTTAAAACTGAATCAATCTTTCTAGGAATTGGATAATACAATCAGCTCAGTAAAGCATTCTTGTGCAATGACTGTGCTAGAGCTTCAAATCACCTTGAAATTGTTCTGTCTGAAGTATTAGCTCTATTTTAGGAAAGGAATTTTTTTTATACATAACTATTTCATGTTTAAATGAAGAAAAATAAACACTTTAGAAGTATGCTCCTTACATATAGTAAACAGCAGAAAAAAGAGAAATAGCTTAATTGATCCATTTGTTAATTCAGCTACATGCCATACTCACTCTTCTTTTGAAAGCAATTAGAGTATGTGTACCAAAGTTTAGGGATTGCATGGCATTTTCCAAAATGGTGAGCTATACCATATGTATCTTGTTTCAGAAACAGAATGGCTTTCACTGTTTTCAATAAGGCAAAGTAAATGAAATGTTGACACACAAACGTTTTCCCTTGAAATCTATTTTATGTGAATTACTTGAGGCATAGCTATATATACAATACCTAGCGAAGGATTTGTCACAAATAACCTGTAATCTTTCACTATATTATCAAGGGGATAACTTAATAAAAAGAAGCTCTTACTGTGTGTATTTCAATGGCAGCACACTAAATGAGACACAGATACATTACTATCAATGCACATTAACATCCCAATACTAAGCTCCAGGTTATGAGGACATATTTATGAGTAGTTTAAAAATAAGTATCAGACTAAGTAACCCTTTCCCAAACTATGAAATAAAATAAGGGCTCAGTGTCACCCCTTACAGAATTTAAAAGCTGTCAGTATTTAATGCTGTTCTCAATAGCAATGCGGGCTCAACAGGGAGAAATCTGTACAATTCTTTCAGTCAGCTGAAGAGCCACCATTTAAGACCTGGCTACACTGACGCCACGCCACAATTTAACTACACTACACCCAAAATGTGCTATCCTGTTCTTGAAAGATGTTCATTACCCTGAGCGTGCATAAAAAGATTTTTAGAGGAATCCAGTATTACATTATCTAATTCTTTTTAAAATTCCATCGGAGAGGAACAACAAGTTCTTTAGGTCCACTTTGCTGAGAACAAGAAACAACATTTTCATGCACAGCTATTTATTACAGATAAGTTGCATGAGTAGAACTTGTCAAATAAATCGTAGCTGATGTTAAAGCATCAAACTGGCAATTGAAAATGTGTTTCTACATCAAGCACACAGCACCTGAGTATCAAAGGTATCACTTTTATAACCAACTAATGTAATTACTTATGTATATTACATAATAATGTAATTACATATGTATATTAGATACATGCTTTGTATGCAATGGTGATGACTCCGTGTATTAACATACTATATTTAGACATGTCATCAACCTTTGTGCAGTTCAACTATCTGGACACATCTCTAATCTTCTCACTTGCATAATGTTTCATTAAAATTAATAGTTTACAAAGGACATTGATTACAGTTCCCTGGATCTGAATCGTGGAAAAATCACAATCAGGAAGTGATACAACTGAGAAAAATAAAAGAACACATAGAAAAGCAATAGCGATAGATAATTTCCATCAGTTTGTATTATTCACGTTTGACAGAATATATCAGCGAGACCGTAAAAAATCCTGCTTTCACCTCTTCTTTGTTCTTTACACTTTGTGAAGAATATGTGGTAACTGGAAGGATGCAGATAAGAATCTCACCTCAGTGAAAAAGCCTGCTGTCACTATTAGATGCTGGCATCCATCCTCATAACAGCTCATGACAGCAAAGACCTTCCAAGGATTTGGTTTGCTGGTAGGTTTTCACCTTTCCCCTTTCCCACCTTGGCTCAGCACTTTTGCACCGAGCCAACAAAAATAATGTGATATATAACACAGAAAGTTTTGTGGTAAAACAAGAGTACTCAATAAATCTATGACACAGTCCTCATGGATGTTATTGGCAAACAACAAGAACTCTGATTTTCAGAAAGCCAAGACAGCTCTTTAGTGAACTAAATGAGAGTGCTTGTTCTGTGTGAACTCCTGCTAATGCAAATCACACATGCTGGTCATCCTGCTGCAGGTCCAAGGCAAAGACGCCATGGTGCGGAAAGCAGATTGGGATAAGTTCTTCCACGCCTAGTGGATAGAGAGACCTAAGAAAGGAGAGCTGCAGTATCCGAGTCCCACTTTTCAAGTATTTCTAGCAACCTTCTGCCACCATCTATGATATTGCGTTGAGAAACAGAAAAAATCAAGATCTTGGACAAACATATTCTGCTCCACGTTTCTGGGCACTCAATGCCAGGTTGTGCTTCAAAAGACAGTGGCTTGCAATAGCTTCTGGTAGGGAGAACTACAGCACATTCCTGTGCCCTATCTATATCCAGCTCACCCAGACTGAAGGCAGCCTGCAATACAGCACAAAATATGAACTCCCAACAACAGCTCTAAGCCTGCACCTAAGTAATAGTTCTGAAAAAAATAAGAGGAAAAGTGGGCAAATCTAGATTTAAAAACAGGCTTTCACCCCTGTTTGACTGACAGGGCAGACAAACCCCAAGGATATTATCTACGCAAGCCAAATGAAACAGAAACAAGGGATGAGAAAGGTCACAGTGGCACGTGTAATACACATGCGTACTAAATGAGTAATATATGCTCCAAAAAGACTGCATTGCAGATATTAGCATTCACACAGAAAGCCATAGACAGAATTTAGCCCCATACTGAGCATTTGGGGAAAACAGTCAGTACACCTCTCAGAACTGCAGAACAACTGCTTGCAGAAGGCTCAGATGATGAATCTATATATTAGTAGTTACCTGCTGCTGTAGGGCATAACAGCCCCACTAAATACTGAGCCATAAATTGACTTTTCCGGTGCTAAGTAGCAGTAGTATTTAAGAATTAATAATTCATTATTAATTACTAATTTTATTACCTATAATGTAATTGGGCTCACGAATATTTATTTCCCTACAAATACTTCACCATCCTTTTTCCTTGTTTAATGTTAGCACTCCTACGGTGATTATATGTCTTTTTGTTATACTAAAAATGTTCTTCTGGTTTGAAACATTCACCTCTCAAATAGCCATACACTCTTCCTGTTATTTTTCTTTTGTGCAAAGCAATGCAAAAATGGGTACTCATTTTCACTTCAGTGGGAGCTTCTAGCCTCTAACATCTCTGTGAGTTTTACCAAAATGTTTCATGTCTCTGCTCCTAAGAAGTAGGGCATCCAAAATCAGTGCCTCCTTTGGAACACACAGCTCATTATTTCATCTTAACCATCTCGCTTTCCAGTCCTCAGTCAAACTCCTCCTCCCGGGTCAGTATCTGCTATCTACGCCACTGGCAGCATTACAGCTCTGACCAAGGGCGCAGCTGCGTAGAAAAAGACTTCATTATCTCCTCATAAAACCAGGGCTGCAAACGCTGCATGAGGCTTTTGTCCAGTGGTTACCCAGCATGAAGCTCCGTAAGAGGTGGTGAAGCTCCTTCCACCCCAACATACCCAACTGGAGATCTTCTGCCAGCCACAAATGATGACACTTCCCTCACTGGCTCGCCGTGCTGGTCAGTACCACCCATCCGCTGCCCTACTACCACCGTAGGAATCAAGGCACCAGGGAACCAGCATAACCTTACAGCCTCTACCTCAAAGAAAATCAGACTTAAGAGAGGGACTTACAACAACATAGTCCTCACCCACCTGCCTTTCCAATTCTCTGTTTACCAGGAAGGGTAGCTGGCATTAGAGGCACATAAGCTGCCTGAACACTTACGGAAACCCTCCCATCACTCCCGTCTCACCCTACTCCACTTTTGACCTTCTGCTTTTATTCAGCATTTGCTTTTGCACCTTCTGCTTGCCTATTCTCTCCATCAGAGCTGGTATCTTCCATCCTATATTCACAAGCAAGGCCCTGGGACTGTTCTGAAGTGCCATGTATTACCCTAATATAAATAGTAATATGCTGCAAGAGTCAGACCATTTCCTTCACACCTTTTGGAACTACTTTTGGCTTCCAGATTTATTTTTCACGTAGTCACCTTTCTTAATTGTTTGTCAGTGCCCAGTACCCAATTTAATATGTACTCATCAATACAGTAAGTCTCTAAAATTACTGTACAGCTTGTGCCAAACTGGAATATATCATCCAGACACACAGCTCTAGCCTAGTAACTCCCTGTATCTTGTCAAGGAGTAGATGGTCTCTTTCAGAAATCAAAACAGTAAAGGAAATCCTTTGTTACACTAAAAATGTGAAACTCATTGCCCCAGGGTATGAAAACCAAGCAGCATTTAAAAAAGGATTTTGCAGACAGGAAGAAAAAAAAAATGCGTATAACAGTGAATACTTCTGACATGTATCAATCTTAAAACCATGCAACAAAAGCTTGGTTTCTAACTCATGAGAGCTACACGGGCATTAACCGTGTCTAACTTATTATCCCATAAACAAGTTGGCACCAAAGAGGATGCTTAGATCAATGGTCTAATACAGCAGGAGAATGTCTGTACCAGGCTTTGACCAAATTGGAGTAGAGAGGGGTGGCAGAGAGGAGCCACAGGGATCTTCTGATTAAATCACCCGAGAGAGTTTTCTTCCAGGCTCTGGAACATACACTGTAAAATGGCAAACTAGTAATGTGGTAGCAATATCTTCCTACTTCTATGGTCTCGCAAAGGTACGTTGTTTAATGCACATGAAATGATGACCTGTGACCATGATAACTGCCAAAAAAAAGCCAACTAAACCAAAAAATAGTTCATAATCTGTAACTATTTAAATGACCTCAGTGCATTTACTAGGACTTTACTAAGACATTATACATTTGATTAATCCAAAATAATTCACTCCCTATATTTTCCTGGGTTTCACTCCTCATCCATGCAGAATTTCCATGCTACTGGTAAATATGCCCAAGAAAGAGATTCAAGATTAGTCCCTAGGACTTCATCTGCCTTTTCTGAGATTGAGTATGGCAGCTTTTGAAACAACAACAAAGTTCTTACAGAATAGACTGTAGTGCATTAGTAAATGCAAAAGAGGTCCCAATTCCATCATCACATCTGTTCAAGTTAGAAGCAACTCAAAAATAAAACTGATACAAACAAGTTTAGAGCCCAGAAACAGAGTACTCTTGATATTTTTAATGTTTTTTAGTTCTCACTACAGAGACCTGATATTACTTACGATACAGATGTTACTCTCTATGCTATAGACCTGGCATGACTCTCACCCTGTTGCCATAGCATAAGTTCACGTCTTCAAATTTTCATTTATGTGAGGGGAAAAATTCCCACATATTTTGTTCATTTCATTTTGTTTATCTTGTTCATTTCTTGTTCTTTTGCTTTTCTATTCACTGTATCCTGCTCCCATTTCTGTCTTCATTTACCTCCTATACTCAATGTATTTCTAGCAAAAGATTTTAAGATTCAGTATTTTTATTTCTCATAAAATAAAGAGGATGGTAAAGAACATCATCATGGTGAAGAAAAATTATCCAACAGACCTTGAGTATTTTTTTTGCATTCATTCTCTATTTTTCCTTAATAGGAAAAATGCTGGTAGAAGCTCTTTCCATTCCCATACACTAACCACTACCAATCACACGGGTATTGATGCAGCCTGTGAAAATGTATTGCAATGAGAAGTTTACCTTTTGACCTTCAGTCTCTGCAATTCTTTTGTGATGAGCAAGAAAACACGTACAGTTCCCAGACCTAAAAGTCTTTATATGGAAACAATACAAGGAAAGAAAAGGTACAGAAGATGCCTTCTAACCCTGTCTTGTCAGAGACAGTGCTTTTGCAGTAGGTACTTTCCCTTTCTTGATCTTTCCATCACTTCTAGCTGGGATTTATCATCTCTCCTTCTGTCATAGGTTTGTTTATGCCACCTCTTCATGCAAATTCTCACATATGACTCTTAAGAACGACTTGTGAATTTGCTAAATAATGAAGTCAGAATGCCTGTAGTTGCAAACCTCTACAAAGCTGTGAAGGCTGAGAGAGAGTGGTGAGAAAATCCTACTAAACATACTCATTTGAGCCAGTAGCAACTAGGACTCCCACATGCCTGCCCTGGGCAGCCTGTGCAGCGTAGAGTGCTCCTGCTTCTAGGGCCATTGGGCACCGGGTTCTTCAGCCCAGCAGGCTTGAAACTACCGAGGACCAGGCTTGTAGCTCAGTCAGCAACATGGGTCTGCTGCCCAGTCACAGACCCAAGCCCCATGGAGTCTGAATTCAAATAGTCCTCCTGGAAGGACCAGCTTGTGGAAAGAAGGGCTATGCCTATGCTACTAAGTTAAAGGTATTCGAAGAAGTTTCCTGGCAGGAAAACGCAACCGCCACAACCATGACATTGTCAAAAGGGTCCCTGGCATAGTTTTGGTCCATTCCAATTAACATTACTTCCAATATTTATTAGGCATGACTGGAGGCTTAGCATGTGCTTGAGACTAGTCCCAGTAGTGGTTTGGATGCGCCTACCCTACTCCATAGGATAAGAGAGTTTAATGGCCGAGACATGAACTGTTCCCAACAGGTGGCTTGATGCTCCACCTCCCTTACCAAATAGCGCAGCCCCTCAGAGCAGATCTGAGAGCAAAGCAGCTCTGCTGGGGAGACAATGACTACACTATACACTTATATAGGTCTCACACCTGACAAGCTCTTTTTTGCTCCTGCAGACTGAGTGTCCATTTGCAGCTGGAGCACATCAGGTGCCTACCTGAGAATGCATTTTGCCATTTAGTTTCATCTGAAAGGAATCCAGCTCACGTGCTCCAAGCACACTCTGCTTTGTTACTAAAACCTTATGTAGTGTTAGGAGATGCACTTCAAAAAATATGAAAAGTATTCTCCCACAAAGGAGTGTTTCTGTCCTTTAGTGATGGTTGTGTACTTGTTCGTTCTAGTGCTTAGTAATGTTTTTCACCCATGTAGTTTCCTGACTGCACTCGATGTATTCAGTGAAGTCAATGGTATAGTACAAAACGCACTTGCAGACAGGTTGCCGTTCTGACGGTTGTAGAGATGTGTTGGTGCACTTTGCATCTTAGAAAATGGAAATGTTAGACTCCATTTGGTGTTTGTTGATCTATGGCTATTCTGCTTTCAGTGATTAATCTGGTCAAATTCAAGAACTGTTTGAAGACTTAGAGCAGATATTCTGGGGAAAAAATGAAATCATAATCCTTTTCTACTCTATCTAGCAACTGCTTAATAATTTTCTTTACCCATGTCAGTATCTCATAGAATGAATTAAGATTTGTATAACTTTCTGGTGTTTCATTCAAAGGCTTCATTCTATTTTCATGTAGAAATGAACTTAGGAGTTAACGTTAATTTTCAATTACAATAAACGTTCTGTTTAGTATAGATGCTATGTTATTTGAGGATGTGGCATTTTGACAAAAGAGGAATGATGTATGTTTTGGAGAAACTGATTTTTCTATAGGTAGCTTTGTGCCGTTTTTGAGACAGATGATGGTGTCTAGAAATAATGATGTTCAAGTAAAATACGGGATTAAATAAAAGTGTAGTTTTGGAGAATGCAAACAGAATGTTTGCCATATGAATAGTTAATATATTTGAATGCTTGTATATCATCTCTCATCTTTTTATTTCCATTTTAATGACAAAGGGGCATTAATGACAACATTTCTGGCACATATATACATATTAAAAAAACGTAAATTTTATCTGTCTAGTTTACAGATACATCTAGGTACACAGAGATTTGTACCCATGTATCCCTACCTACAGGTACAAAACTCACCTTCCACATACATCTTACTTTTGACCATCACTGAAATAAATGGATTTTGTATGAGGGAGAATTATAAAATCAGGGTCACATATTTTGTATTGCATCTATTTTCCCTATTATGACTAGGAACAGAGGAATCCTTATAGCAAATCATCTGGAACTTGTGTAAAAATGATGATGTCTATGCAGACACAGATGACATGATTACAGTAAAAAGCAAGTAAAATATCATGTCATAAATCCATTACGTTTAAAAAGAAGGGAATAGTGCAAAACTTGATATGTCAGACTTCCAATTTCAAGGCAATCATTATTACTACTCCTCTAAGCTCAACCTTCAAGAATTTGGTTCACATCTCCCTTTTATCAGTGTACCTTGTATAACTTCAGCAACGTTACCAATACACATTGAGAGGAGAGTTTGGCCCAACATTTTCAAGACTATTGGTACAGTTTGTAATACAACCAAGTCAACACATACAACCAAAATACTCAGCATGGCATTTCATAGCGTCGAAGTCTTCAGACTTAAAGTAGTGCATAGCCATATATGACCCTTCTCTGGGTTTATGTTAATGAACTTAGGATATTGTTCAACTCTGAAACAGCCTGATCTTCACCTATATTTTAAAGGTCAAGGGTGTTATTTCTGAGTGTTTAAAAAGTCAGTGTGATACAATGATGAATGTGGGTGAGATTTGACCGTACCTTGTGAATTTAAATGAAACAGGTTTCTTGTTATGAACCCAAGAATAACATGTGAAGAAATTAATTAGGGGGTAAATTCACACTGCATTTTGTATTCCACACTCTTATCCCCAAGAAATATGAATGTGTGTCCTGCTGGAGCAAGGATTGCACGCACAGGCAACCTACTGTAGAATTGCTGGAAAAATTCTATTGAAACTTACATTACACTTTTTTCAGTTACGTGGTTGTGATAATTTTTTTGTATATTACCTACATTATTAAAAAAAAAAAAAAAAAATCAGTACTTTTTTATTCATCTTGCTTAGGTAAATTTGTTCAGAGCACTTGAGTGCTTCTCTTTCCAGAAAATGTGTATTAACCATGGAGCCTGGATGAAGAGATTTTATAAACAGAATTAATTTTTTTAGATACTTTTCACTGCTGGTATGTCTGAAGGAAAAACTATTCATTCTGCTATCTGCTAAACTCAGTCCATTCTAAACAGTGAATGTGCAAAAATTCCATATTACTGCGAAAGTGTTGAGTTAGAATGGGATTTTCAGACCTCTGAGGGAAAAGGCTTCAGGAGCCACTGGACAATTAAATCCTTTGCGTTTATGAGCTAAGCTTTTCAGTCAACCCTTTCAATATGAACATGATAGGATATTTTTGATAAATGTTACTACCCATCAAATAAAATATTTTCAATAAAAGTTATTTTACCAGCTCTATCTACCTCCTACTAAGATAATTAAGGCTCAGGTTACAATTTTTTTTTCTCATTTTAAAGAGCAGCACATTTCAGCTAAGACTTAAACAACTTGTCATTTTGACTTATGCCCGGAGTGAACAGCATGCATCCCTATACCTACAGCCTTTGGCACCATTCACATTTGCTCCTGGGCTCAATTCCAAAAGGCGCAGTTTAAAAATAGTGTAAATAGGTGTTCATATGGATTTTTTTCTTTATTGCTTTCCAATATCTTAGCCCCATTTCCAGTATATATTTAAAAAAAAAAAAGTCAGGGTTTTAATGGCCTTGGCTCACAGTCAAACATAGCTTCTGCCAACTCTAACCCATGCTACTGTTTCAAGTAGCTGAGACAGTTTGCCAGAACACAGACAGGTGTTCTTAAATAAAGTTCACAGGATGCTCAACAGTAAAACCAAACCAGCCATTTAGATCGTAGAATCGTTTAGGTTGGGAAACTCCTTTAAGATCATCAAGTCCAACCATTAACCTAGCACTGCAAAGTCCACCACTAAACCATGTCCCTAAAGACCACGCCTACAC
>VYZW01031659.1:0-30550 GCA_013401315.1 Balaeniceps rex | reverse complement strand
TTCCAGCATTCATGGAACTACTATGGATCCTATTTCAGAGGTAGGACCTTCATCCCTAGATATAACTAGCTCAAATGTAAAATAACATAGTGAGACATCTTATTTTTGTCTCTAGGGTCCCTTGTGTGGAAGTAACTATATTGTCCTCATCCTGCTCTTCATTTTACACATATCTCCTGTTCCTGCTCTGATGGACTGGAGGACTGGGGGCAATGTTTAGCAGATAAGTTTTCTTTACTTCAAAACCAGAAAAAAGTAGACAGTGGGATTAGTGAAATAGGAAAAAAAACCAAACTACAGAACCCCTACTACTGCTGTGACAGGTAAAGACTGCTCCAGGTGCCCTGGCCATGATGATCTCTGGCCAGAGAGACCCTGGCACCACTGTAGGAGCCCTCCAGAAGCATTTCTAACCCCAGAAAAGGCATTATCCTGGAATACCAGCTGGATAATAAACATATGTCTGAACGTACATCAACATAAGAGTATAAAAAAATGTGCAAAGGAAATAACAGATGGAAATGTACTGTCCACCACCATTAAAAACTGGAGGTGAGGGCATGTTCCTAATACAAAGTCATAATTTCAGCAGGCAGCTGCCAAGGCCAGAGGTGTTACAGCTGTTTATAGCAACTCAGGGCCTATTTCATTCTCCTGAAGATGAACAGGGGCCTGCTTTTATTCAGAACAAAACACTCATGATGCAATAAATATGGCAGGGCAAATGCTCACCTAGTGTACATAAACACAGCTTCAAAAAAGCACTGTACAGCTGCTAAGGACTTGGTCCTGTGTGTAAATGATTTCCTCTCACGACACTATCCAGATTTATTGCTTGTGAGTGACAAAGGATCAATCTTTAATCAAAAACGTAAGTCCTAAAATGAACTTAAATTAAAACTATAGAATCATTTCTCATCTATTGCTCCGGTGACAACCAAAAATACAGAGGTTCTGGAACAAAAGCAGCAGTATTCAGCCAGTTTTCATTTGCACTCCCGTATACATTCATTAAAGCGGTTTTACCACTATTTCCTCAAAAGAACTCGTAAGATTTGAAAGAATCATAAAACGTATATTCCCATTCTTCGCTGTTAAACCAAATCCCGCAGCGACCAGCCCCTGCCTCACTGCAAGGCTACTGAAACTGGGGTCTGTAAAGCCCTGTTTGCAGTTCAGGTGAGCGATTCGATGCAACGGAGAAACAAGACGACAACGTGAAGTTACAGTCCTCTGCCAGAGGGTATATACTACACACACCCTTGAAAGTCAAAATAAATTTGTGGGTAACAAAGCTCCCAATGAACCGGGCGTGAGTGGTGGGGAGCTGCCCATGGCATTCTGCTTTTCCTACTTTTTCCAGAAGAAGATGCACAGATTGGGAAAGGAAGAAACGGACATGTGACACGGTTGCACCGTTAGAAAGGAGCCACGCACATCATCAGCAGCCTTTATTTAATGCATCTTTAAACTTACCAGCCACTCCTAAATACAACTTCCATGGCAGAAAATGATTCTTTACTTATTTAATAGCTTCTTCAGGTTTACTTTTGACAAGACTCTCATTTTGAAATAGCCAATTTTACTTTAAGACAGATGCTGGCCTCATGTGGACTAACGCCGTGACTCATTTACAGCCAGGTTAGACTATAATTTTGTGCACTGCTGGGAAAGGCGACGGGGTTCATCCCTGACGTGAGCTAAGAGGGAACCAGGGGCTCATTCTCACACCGACACTGGTTGGAGCCTTTTTGGCTATGGTGAATTGATAGCTCTCTTCAGAGAGCCTGGGCATTCAGCACCCAGTTTTGCTGGTGAATAAACCATATCAAAGAGGGCCACAGGCTCTGTACCACCAGAGATCGTCAAGCACAGCCCTTTTCCATATACAGCTGCATAGCACAGTCTCTCATATTAGCCTGCTCAGAGTCTGATTCAGCAAAGACCACGTTTTCACCAGGTAAAACCTTGGCTGTTGAAGTCGGCTGGAGGTTTGCCACCAGCAGCAAGGGGAGCAGAACCGCTCGCGTTTGCTTGGATAGCCACATCTCAAAGCCTGTGCTTAAAACATCGGTCTTGCTATTAGTTCTTTCCTAAGGCTCAATCATTGCCTGAGCAGGCCATAGTCGCTAATACTAAACAGTATTAGCTATAACAATATTATGAATTTTTTTCTTCATTTAATCAACAATTATTAAGCCCAGATGGATAAACTGTGAAACTAACTCTCAAAATATTTTCCGAAATGATAAACACCAACCTACAAACATCACCAAATATTTGAAAAGCTCTGACAATCTCACAGAGAAAACGCTTATTGCCAAAAAAAAAACCGTTTTAAAATGAATAGGTTACTCAGAATATTTGAGTATATTAAAGAAATTCATTCCAAGTAAATTATACACATTAGGGCTGTAAGCCCAGAAAGCTACATAAACTTGTTTCTCTCTAGGGCAGATGACCCATGCATTGAAGTCAATGGAAAAAATGTGGTACCTAAAGTCAGTCACACATATCTGAACCTGGGGAGTGCTAGTGCTAGAGTTCCTGCCTGGAGGACTGAAAATACAAAAAAAATAATTGAATTCTGATCCAAAGTAATAAAATAGTTTTGTTTGAATAAAATTTTTAAATTATTTTGCCTTTTTTTTTATCCACTGAAGAATAATTGTAACACTTTAAACAGTCAGAAGGAAAGAACCTGTCTTTTCTAAGAACATTTTCTATTTTATTTTCTGCTTTCTTGATTCATAAAAGAAACATTCTGCAAGTGATTCCTACAGTATCTTTACTTCATCGCTTTTAGCACTCACTCACATTAACACTCCAGGCTGTGAAGCAGAGCAGCTGAGGCAGCCGTTCATATCTTGCTCTATCATTCTTTCTGCAGAAATAGTAACCTCTAAAAGAAGGACTAGGATACCAAGTGGGTGCCTTAATGGGCCAAACCATTAAAACTAAATCTATCAGTTTATCTCTCAGCATGCACATCATGTATATGCACAGGTCCGCACATCGGTAGGAAGGATTTAGAGAAAGTAAGTCTTCCATCATTATAAGAGGATTTATAGAAAAGAATCAAAAGGATGAGAAAAAATTATCTCCTTTTCATTTTCAACCTTATTAGAATTGCAACTCATTCTCTTCATGCGAATATTACATATCCCAATTTTCACAAACTTCATCTCCAATTTCATCCCCAGCAGTTCCTAAGCAGCACTGGTCCTTTTGGCTAAGAGATCTTGTTTAAAGAAACACTTTAGAAATTATATCATTCACACTCCAGCCCATTATTCAATAAAGCTGTAATCATGTTGCCCTAACTCTATTTGTCCCACATTGAATAATCTTTTATCTTTTCCATTTGAACAGACCTTGCATGCTGTTGCACAATCCAGGGTAATGGTAATACCATTCTTCCTAAACATGATTGCCTTCATTTTAATTTCCCCCTATCATTAAAATAACAGAAATAATCATTTCACAAATTATGCTTTTCTTTTCTTTACCACTAGCCCCTTAAGACCTACTTCAACAAATGACTTTAATAAAATATAACCAGCTTCTCTATTCCTTTCCCTCCTTTGCAGCAGAGTATCTGAGGATAACGCAGTACTATACTAATGTTTAGATTTGTATTTTGGAACACCAATAACCAGTGTGACCAAAAGCAGTTGTATTTAAGATATTTTAAAAGCCTCAAAATTATTTTAGGAAGAAAAAAACCCCGATTTCTGCAAGACCCTTTTTTGTATAGAAAACATAAACATTTTGTTCACCTAGAGCGTATAATACTATAATAAAAAATTAAAATACATACTATAAAATTATAAGCGTATACCAACATGAAAATTTTGAAGCATGGAGGATACAGTTGTTCCCCTTGTGCACACACGCACACACAAGTATTCAGTTGCCTGACTTTCTCCCATAGTTTCCAGGACTCCTTATATACTTGAGTCCCAGCTTCAAAGCAAACTGGAATCCAGAGGAACTACATACACTGAAAGGTGCTGAGAAGATGCAGGTAGTTCTGCAGGATTAGGGCTTTCAAGCAATTTCTCTTTTGGCCACACGCTATGCTCAGCAGCTGGCAACAAGCTGCCCCTGCTACACCACGTTCTGAATGCTGATTAAAACCGCAACAGAATTTATTGCCACGCACTCAGGGCTTTTTCAACCTTAAATGGACTCACCTCAGCTTCCTTTCTGGATACTTCAGCTGACATTAGCTGAGAGGAGGAGTACAGCACTTAAACTCTGTTGGAGTTTTAGAAGATAACATTTCCCATATATTGAAGTCTTTCTCCATACCCCCGTTAGAGCAGTAGAGGAAATTCAAGTAGCAATACTGTTGCCAGAAAAGACAACAGGCAAATAGCTCATTTACTTTTTGTTCCTCCTTTCCCCTTCATCTTCTGACCACTCTGAATTTAGCCAGAAGTCCATTTGCTTTAGTCATTTCTCATTAAGAACATGCTCAAGAGCCACACAGTCTTCCTCATCATCATTAAATTTTCTCCCTGTTCCTAAATGAAAGATGCACAGTCATCAATTCTAGTCCAGATGTTTTCCCCAGAGTCAGCTTCATCTGAACTGAGGGTCATTTCTGTCCTTCCCTCAGGCCCTTCTCCAGAATCACCACTCAGTCAAGGCTTGTGTGAAATATTAATGACAAAAATGGAAAACATATTGAGCTGTATTATGTTTTTCCCACACACATGCTTCTCCAGATAAAGCCATCATATCTGTTCTTCCTCCTCCATACAGTTGGCACAAAATGTTCAGCCGGACACCACATAAGGCAAAAGAAGGACAAGAAACACAGGCAGCTAAAGCAATAGGGCTCCCAGGTGATAGCAGCACAGTATCGATTTACATTTTGAAAACAGTTTTGAAGACAGACAGAAATTATTTTAAGTCAAAGCAGAAGCCTATAATAACTAGAAATTATAAGTGTGCTGATCAGGTTATCATCAATATTAGCTTACACTGAACCCAAATATAAGCATACTAAAATAGTATAACCAACATCAATACATAAACATTTTGCAACACTGATGGCCCAGCCAAACACCATGTACAGTATCATACATACACCAGTACGTGAGCAACCTGACCATCAAAGGCGCAAAGACAGGCAGTTGCAGACAGAACTACATCGTAGACAGTATGAATTTAGTAGAGTTTTTTTTAAAGTTGAAAATTTGTCAGTCTTCTAAACCCTCCTATCAGTATACCAATATTATCTCTAATGCCCTGGTAATATACAGAGATATATAAAAATATACATTCACCTACAACATCTAGGGAAGCCGGGATTTTCAGAACCACACTTTTCTTTCTCACTCCAGCCATCCTGTTTATTTTTAATGTCACGCTGTATGTTTCACATGATGGGCTTTGAAATTCAGTAAGGTTTTCTAAGATCAGATTACCCTCACTGTAGGGGAAGAAGAGCCATTACAGCTCATGGTGCAAACTGCTGCCTGAAGCCATTCTTCTGAGAATAGCGCTAATCTCGAACACGCAAATAAAAAGCGGTAGGAAACAACAGAATAATTGGCTCCCCATCAACAGTGAATGAATGGCACAATTCTTTACCCACCTTTACTTTTCACTCTCAATTTAATTGAGAGATAGTTATAAAATAGTCAGTTACTAACAAAGTATATAAGGACGTATTAGCCCCTAACATTATCATCAAGCATACATGTATGACATCCACTGATGAATCCACTCTCTGAAACCCAAGACACCACGGGGCACAACAGCAGCATTCAAAATTTATTCTCAATGGGTTAAAGAAAAATACAAAAGGGTTAGAAACATACGAAAAGAATGGACAAAATGCTGAACATCTCACATCTGAGGCTGCAGACTTGAGCCCTCTCCTGGGCATGGCTGCCCAAGATGCTCTCCCACCTCCGGCTTGTTCCCCTTCCCCCTGTTGCAGGGGAAGAGGAGTGGGAGTCTCTAGCCCCTCTGGAGTGACCGAGCTGCCCAGAAGATCCCTCCATGACCTACTTCTGTCAGGAGGAGCTGTTAACTGCTTGAATTGCTTATTTTGACTGTAATGAGACTGGAAGTTCTCCTACACCTAACAGAACGCATACTTCTAGAGCTCAGCAAACCCCAGCACAGTGGCGGCGATAAAACGACAACCTACTCGCAGCGTGTCCACACCCAGAGAAAAAGCTGATGTTGGCTGTACAGAGAGCACGCTTGAATTTCCACTTAAGAGCCATTCACAGGATGATCCGAAACAAACTGCTGACTCCAAGTCTAGTTCTGGGGGGACACGAAACACTAACTCTTTGTGAACAATTTTGCCTTGGCAGAGAAACGAATGAGGATGGGAATGACTCCTGCGCTCCCACAGGTGGTCGCTGAAGAACAAGGCTGCAGGACAGAGCATTTTGTGCTGCCCTGCCCGCGCTCTCCTGTTGTAGATAAGCCAAAGACTCCCAGCTTCAGGCTTGAAAAGCCAGGACTAATATACTTGCTAAACAAGCAAACAGGCCGGCAGCAGAACTGCGCTACCAGTACCTCCGAGAGCTCTGCGACCTCACACAACCCCTGCAGCATCAGTAACAGAGCATTTGCTGAGGCGAACGAAAATAACAGTCTAAATCAAGTAACATGGGAATACACATGCCACAACATAGCTTGCCAGGTAAATCGTTTTTTGCTGAAAATTGTTTTCTGTTGAAAACCCTGCCAGGGAAGAAAAAAAAAAGAAAAAAAAACAAAAAAAAAAAACCACCACAAAAAAAAAACCACCAACCACATATCAAAACACCACTTTCTTCTTCTTGAAGGTCCAGTACTCTGCTCTGTTTACTGGTAGAGACTTCTCGAGCACAGATCTGACCTTCGTGTGCTGGACGGGTCACCAGCTGTGTTCCACGTGAGCTCTGCAAGTCTTATCCTTCACAGTACAAAATAAAAAGGCCTCCTTGCCCATTACCTATTTCAGATGTGCCTTCTGTTAACGCACACATGAAGGCTAGGGAATAAGAAATCACTGTACATTTGTTACATTTTTTAATTGCCATATAAATGTATCCCATCAACCAAAAACTGTTTCTACACTCAGTGCAGGGGAAAAATTGTGACTAACAGGAATTATTTAACATGTATGTAATCAATAATACATGATCTTTGGGTACGGACATGCATTGTATGTCAGTAGAGATGGTTAAAAACACAACTCTCCCTAAAACAGATGTTCCTTTCTGTTTTCTAAAGCAGTGTCACAAGCTAGCATTTTTTAATTTCAGAAAAGATAAAGATCTCAACATATATCACAGAGGCTACTATTGGATTGAGTATCCATACTTCCTTCCAATACAAGTCAAATACCAAGCATTCCTTTCCAACAAAATTTCTTCAAGTATTATCTTCCTGTTTCTTCAGTATCACACTGGCTTCCTCAGTTATCTATGCATTGCTGAGGTGACGGTCAAGCGTTTAGTATTCAGCTTATCCCCATCTGCTGTCTACAAGGACAGATTTGCTGGACTGCAGGAAAAGGGAACTCCAACATTAAACTCATGGTCTACTGCTTTATTTCAAATGTAAAAATTAATAGGGCAACAAACACAGTAAAAAATGACCAAACAACAGCCTAGAAAACCTCCAGTGAAGAGATTGAAATAAATCAGTGTTTTTTAATGAACAGAACTGCCTTGAAAACATGATCATCTTTATAGAAAGTAGCACCACAAATAATGATCGCACACCGGAGGATCATAGGTTTCACAGATGAGCTAAGAAAGACAAGTTGTGTAGGTTGCTTTTTTCCTCCCTTGCCTTCATACACTGCACTAACAAATGTACAAACAAGGAAAATGCCCGGTACCATTGCCACAAAAAGCGCTTGGAGAGCTGCCCAAGTACCCATGCGTTGGCACATCTCTGTGCCAGGGCACGTGGTTGCAATTCGAGCTCTATAGTGCATATGCTGTAGGTCAGAGGATGCATTCATTATGGGGCACGCACTGCTGCTGCAAAGCAGTGACAAAGCCTAGCTCGTTAGGTGTTTATTACCCCTGGTCTGGCTCCAGAAACCTGGACCAGACAGGGATTAATCTCCTCCAATATACTGCTCTTTCTAACACCAGCTTAAGGGCAAGATTTACCCTGATACACACACAGTAGGAAATTACATGGATTGAATTTTAGCTAAACCTTAGTTGCAAATTCCTTACTGCTGTGTTACAAGAAGGTAACATCATAAAAGTCCTCATTTGTATTAGATGAAATGTCTTCATCTCTCCATTATACAAAGAACGTATAACTACCTACTAGTTAAAAGAAAAAAAGGCTGGAGCAAAATCTCTGTGATCAACTCCCTCTGATTTCTGGAGTACTTACAATTTTTTACTCAAACCAATCCATATAGTTTTCCTCCCATTTCGTGTTAAGGGAGCCTACAGTCTAGATCTAGTTGAAGCATATCTGACAGAGCTAACTTATTTTCTAAGATTTCTGTTTGTTATGTTTTAGTGGTATTGACCTTTAATTGTAGTTTGCACGAAGGCCCAGACCCTCATGCTTGCCAAGACCTAATTTATCTCTAAAATTTAATATGCAGAATTGAGCTGACTGAAACTTGGCTGAATAAGTACGTAAGTCTGGCATATAGTCATCTAAGCTATTTTAACATTATCCTTAAGTGGTTAAGTGTGCAAATCTATGATCACAATAATTATATTTTGGGATAAATTTAAATAAAAGAAGGCTGAAAAACTGGATCAGCCTCTCAATTTCTAAAAGCATATGTTTTATTTTATTGGCAAACCATCACATTTAAGAAAACTAATCATCATGCAAGAGCTGACAAAAAAAATAAGGCACACATTGCTGCTGACATATGAAATGCATTTTCTTGCCCACTCACACTTCTGGGTTTTGGTTTTTTTTCCCCTGCTGCTAGCTGAAGGAGCAGTTAGTGTTATTTAGACTCAAGTCTGCTCAAGAACCTGGTAAACTTTGAGGAGTAGTTTCATGACGAATAAAACTAATGAAGACTGAATTCTTGCTAATATGTATCTCCTGTGGCTTTCCCTTGTGTAGATTTTCTGATGTTTAATAAGGACTGAATTCTCATGGGAACCTTCTTTCAGTTGAGACAGTAATAGGTTCTCCTCTTTCTGGCTACTCATTCTTATAAAACTTCTAGAAATGCAGTATCTCTGAGATATCTGCATCGTTGAAATTTGGTTGAAATTAGCCAATAGATTAAATACATATTGGAGAATGGGGAAAACAAATAAGTGCATTTGTACACGCATATATGCAAGAATGTGATCATACAAGTCTTCTTTCCTTGGGAAATCGGGCTAAATCACGATTCTCTCATTGGAAGAGTGCAGTGCTAGATACTGTAATTTGCTATATCTTTAAATGTAGCTCGAAGCACGTGTTACCAGCAGGGCCTTTCATGAGTAGGGGTGCACTCTCAGGAAAATTACCTTTACTCAGAACAAAACCCTGTTTTATGTGTGAATCTCCCTCAGTAATAATAGGAGATCTTCAGATTGAATACTCAGTTCTTGACTGTGCATGCAAATGCTTCTCTTGCCAGCAAAATTTTCACTTCACCTTTCAGTGCTGGCAACTTCCAAACAGGCCTGTGCGGCCCACTGAAAGTCCTCTCAGTATAAAAATGGGTCACAGCTCATTTTTTGGATGCATGCCTTTGCTCTGTGTTCAGTTAACCTCTTCCTCTCATACTGTCAGGGACTGAAGACTTGAGCTGATTCTTTCAGAGCCTCGTGAGAGTCTCTGCTTTCTCCTTCTCTCCACCACTCACCTGAATGTCAAAGGTCATCATAAAGAGGCATTTTCATCCTTAATGACCTCCACCTTTATCGATAGATTGATTTGAGTTGTAGTAAAACAATGAGGGTTCTTGAATTTTAGACTCCGCAGCTTGGAAACCTCATTTTACAAGTCTGCCCAGATTACCAATTGTCCTTCATCTCTGAGCACCGTTTCCTAATTTTGAGCATCTGACTGAGAGAACAAGAGAAAACAGAATACAGTTTGCCAGAATTACCTGTGTGCTGGTTTTGGCTGGGATAGAGTTCATTTTCTTCAGAGTAGCTAGTATGAGGCTATGTTTTGGATTTATGCTGAAAACAGTGTTGATAATACAGGGATATTTTAGTTATTGCTGAGCAGTGCTTGCACAGCGTCAAGGCCTCTTCTGCTTCTCCCACCACCCCACCATTGAGTAGGCTGAGGTGCACAAGAAGTTGGGAGGGGACACAGCTAGGGCAGCTGACCCCAACTGGCCAAAGGGATATTCTGTACCACATGACGTCATGCTCAGCATATAAAGCTGGGGGAAGAAGAAGGAAGGGAGGGGACATTTGGAGTGATGGCGTTTTGTCTTCCCAAGTAATGGTTACGCGTGATGGAGCCCTGCTTTCCTGGAGATGGCTGAACACCTGCCTGCCGATGGGAAGTAGTGAATGAATTCCTTGTTTTGCTTTGCTTGTGTGCATAGCTTTTGCTTTACCTATTAAACAGTCTTTATCTCAACCTGCGGGTTTTCTCATTTTTACTCTTCCAATTCTCTCCCCCATCCCGCTGCAGGGGGAGTGAGCAAGCGGCTGTGTGGGGCTTAGTTGCCGGCTGGGGTTAAACCACGACAACCTGCCATCTTTCCACTCCAAAAGATTCAAAGCCTATCTGCAAAAACAGCGCTCACGCACAAAAGTGTATATATTTCAACTTAGTGTTAGGATGTGAGGTGGAAAAAAGGAAATTAATGAGCGAGAAAGAAGCACATAAGGGAAAAAAATAAGAGGGTTACTAGGTTTTCAGTGTTTCCTTTTGCCCAAATACACAAACACTAAACAAGATAAATGAAGACTTAAATCACAAAAAATGTTTTTCCCTACGCACATACCTACAGCACCACACTTACCAACAGTTTCTTGGTTCAAAGGACGTTCTGTTTTACAGATAAACTCCATCTTTTCTGGGGGAAAAAAGAATTTTAAGACTGAAGTCGTGAACACAATGCAGTCACTGGTGGTTATCTTCAAATCAAAATCGACTCCACACAAGGAAATATTTAAAATTATTTTGCTTCCCTGAAACTCTATATTCTGAGCTCCATGTCTTCCATACCAGACTCAGTGAAGCTGCTGGCCTCTAGGCAGAAAAGGACAGCAATTTCTTTTCTTTTTTCATACTGCTCTGCCTTGCTCGAGACAATTTATAATGCCATTAGCTATTATACAGAGGAATAAGAAACCCCAACTTTAGGAAGGAAATTAAGCAGGCGCAGTTTTTCAACTGTTCAAGCAGAATTTGACCGAGAGAAAAATGCTCACACACATTGCAATAACTAAGGAGAACAGCTTTCAAAAGTGAGTTAGGTATGCAGGCATATTAGTGGCATTATAGTCCAAAAGATGTGCTTTCAACTTTTCAAGTTGCTTTGGAAGATACTTTGGGCT
Source organism: Balaeniceps rex (assembly GCA_013401315.1). Lineage (NCBI taxonomy): Eukaryota > Metazoa > Chordata > Aves > Pelecaniformes > Balaenicipitidae > Balaeniceps > Balaeniceps rex. The sequence continues at coordinate 19,070 of VYZW01031659.1, read as the reverse complement.
ATATTTACTTCTAATAGTCAAATACGTATGCAAATATATGTGTATGCAAAACCACATACAGTCTTTACAGCTCTTATAATAGATTTGATGTGATGTACGTGATATACATATATGTACACATACATAATACAGTTTTGTATGAAAATATCCAATGAAAAGACACACCCCTTCTCTGGAGCTATTTGGTGTTTATACAAAAGCAAGAAGAAGGGATTTCACTTTATTTGAAATAAAAAAAAAATTCTCAAGGAGAATGACACGTTTGTAGAATTCAATCAAGAATAGGAAATCTAAGTAACCCATTTCTAATATTAAACTACTGCTGCCACAAAATTAGCTCTGTTTTTGCAGTGTCCTCCTAAATCAGTAGTGGTTCATTAGTGTCATACCTTAAATTGTACCTTAAAATGAACTGGAGTACTGCCTACATCATTAACAACATCTTCATATATCTCTATATGTGTGTATATAAGGTATTACATATATACACTCATATGTATATTAAAACCAAAAGAGCTTCTAAAATTGTGTGCATGTCAGAGCTCATCAGAAGGCAGCTGTTTCCATGAAGGGTATCCAGATTTTTAGAAATCGGGAAAGCTGACAAAATCAACAATATTTAGACTGGAAGTGATTCTTTCCTTCTTAACAGTATCCTAAGCTAATTGCTTAATAGTTGGTACAGTCCTGAATACCCAGAGACAAAATTAACATGCTACTCTATATTGACAGAGAAGTTTCTCAAAACTCCACCAAGGAGACATTCCCTCTGCCCCGGACATTATTTCCACAGAGTGCTCACAATTTTAATTAAGCACCTGTATTCTGCACAAAGGGCAAGATCCAAAGCGATACTGACTTATTTCAGATGCAAAACTGGCAGAAATTGTCTGCCTAAATCCCAAATTTGTATCACACATGCACAAAGCTGCTACCCGACCTGCTTAGGCATATAAGAGGCTGCAGGTTTTTACATTTCACTGCAGAACCCTGGGCATTCAAAGATCTGCTCTTGAATATACCCAGAGTCACCCTCATCTTTGCTACAGGTACTTTTGCCCAAGGCAGTCTAGAATTTGCAAAGTGGGTAACCCCAGCCAAACCATGCGCAAAAGCCACCAAACAGAAAACATACTTGGAGCACACTGAAGCACCGACTTCAATCAAAACCACAGAAACTACTGCCTCTATCATTCATAAACATAACCAGAGAAAGCTGCTTTGTATTTCTTACCCAGTGACTAACACACAAACACCCTCAGGAGCAGAGACTCAAAACCCAGGTCTCCCCCACTCAAACTGCATGCCTTACTCCTAGACATTAAGGTCAAGCTCCTGCTTGCTTTCTCCCCTTGAAATTTCCTCCTTGGATTCTTGTCAATCTGATGTCCAGCTTCAATAGGAAGGATGATGGATGATCTCCAGGGAAATGTAAGGGGGTGGTGAAGACAATTTCCTAACAGCAGGTAATATATAGGTGATTTTCTCAGACTGAGGAGGGAATTTAACCCCAACCTCCCTGTTCCTGTTCCCTGCTGCCGTTACTGTCTCGCAGCTGTCACTGACTTCACGTTCAAATAAAAGAACGAGCCTGTCATCTCTGTTGGATGCCTGTGGTTGCTGTGACATTCCAGTTTTACATTACACCTAACTGAAGGCAGCAAATACATGCCTTAGTCTCAAGAGAAAGAATAGAACTGAATTTCAGAAACTAAGCTCCTCTCTCTGGTATTTCTATCAGTTAATTTTGAAACCTCTGTCTCAGCATGCTAGAGGTCATGAATTTCATTCTCTGAGCCAACATTGCAACATCTCAAAAGCCTATAAGATATGGCCCAAATTCCCTCCACATCATCCAAAATATGGAATCTCTGCATGTTTTTCAGTGACTACCAGGACAGGTGTGTTAGTGAAGACCTACCTATACATGTTGCTGGATTAATTTCTCTCCTGTAGCTTATTTCTGTTTTTCAAAATTTACGTATCTGCTTAGCTGGAGCCACTATTCTCATCCTTGCCAAAATGTCTGGTTGCCTTTGGGTGTGTATTCTTCTACTGGTTTTCCCTATATAAAAAATTCATCTATGTAAACCTAAAGCCTTCTATACCATCAAAAATGTGCTCCATCTCAGGTGTTGAACACGATCCAAACAGCAGCAGGAGGAAACAGTCTCCCCAAAGGAGGTGCTGAACACACACAAAGACTAGCTCAGTTTGCTAAAAAGAGCTGCCAGAATCCTACTGCTATGCTCATTGTAAAATATATAACCTATGCATGCATATATATTAAAAATTTTATATAGATATATATTTGGTATCAATCACAGTTCCAAAAATATCTTCCTTTGTAGGTGGTGGAAAGCATTTTTTTAGTCCTCCTTTTTTCCACAGAACAACAAAAAAAAAAATTAATAAATCCATCCCATTTTTTTTTCTATTTGCCCAGCAGTTTCCAAAGCAATAGGTCTGTGCAATTCTTCTCTTTCTGCCTTTTGGACAGGAGGATCTATCCTAAGGCACCAACTGTGTGGCAAAGCTGAGCTTTTTCAGCTCGATTCAGTATTCTGCTGAGGGCTTTCCTGTTCCCTGGATGATGTCTCCAAATTTCCTTAGTTCTCCTTATCCTGCCAAAGAACTTGTTCTCTTACTAAATGTCTGATGCAATTTTAACCCAATGATGGATATTGTTACCTATTTTTTTTCTGGTCTGAGCACAATTTGAGTCATTTTGCCTTTCCCACACATTTAACATATGTGTTCAGTGCATAGAAATCCAGCTCTATAAATCTGCTTTAGTGTTTTAACCCTCTAGTGCCTCCGGCTTTTCTTTTACTGCTAGAACACAATTTGTGGCAATAGATTAGACTGTGTATGAGCATCTAACTTAAACAGCCATCCTGTTTGCTTTTAGATCAATAGCCTATTCATCTTCCACACTCTTGCTGCCCCATAGCTGCTAGGAAATAAATAAATAAATCACACAATGAATGTCACCTCTTTGCCCTTTTTGTGCATGTGGTAAAGGTGATGACAGACTCTCTGCCCAGCTGTGTTTCTTGCACATTTCACCATATGCTCAGGGCACTGGGAAATCGCTTCAGCTGGTGCCAGCTGCCACAACAGGGCCCATTTTGTTGGAGCCCGACTTCCCACTTCAGCTGTGCCGCTGCCACGGGACTCTCCCTCTCGCATGTCTGTAACCACTACCTGTGCTTAGCCTGGCTTGTTGCTCCACGAGCCGAGAGCTGTGCTGACAGAAGCTGCCATAGGAAAATATTTCAGTATCATATTAATGGAAATACCGATCGCGTTCATGAGAACAGTGGGACTGCTGGCTCCAAGAAGAGGAAAAACAACCCAGACTTCTAGATACGCTATTGGCTTCAAAATTGCAAGAGTAAGAAAAAAGCAAAGAGATCTTTTACTTTCTGGAGTTTATGGGGGTTGTTTTTGCTTTTAGCATTCACATCTTCTAAGGTTTTCTCTATAAATTCAACAACTAGATCTTCCAAAACGACAGCTGAGAGGTTCAGATAACTGCAGATTCAGGGGATGGATCAAACACAAAATATTATGAAACCCCTTAGAAGATTTAAGCACTGAGGACACTGAAACCTGTGTGGAAATTGGAGCTTTTTCAATACAATAACCTGCCTTCCTTTACTAGATAAATACAGAAAGTGGAGATACTACTTTTGCAGATCCACAAGGAAGATAATCAAGAGCATTCCAACTATAGCTCATCTTTACCATGCACAGGACTCTTGTTTCCCCTTTTGCAATATTTCCACCATACCTTTCATCAGAAGGAAGACACCAATTCTAAATGCTTTGTTTTTCTTTCTATTCAGTTCAACAACAAGCAATTAATATTACCTCCTATTGTCACTTTGTTTCATGAAACACTAGAGAGTAGTGAGAGAAGCCTGTCCAGGCTTTCCACGTCTTATACACTGTGCTGTAGTAGATACCAACATCTACATTATCTTTTCAAACCACATGAAATAAGATAAAAGAATATTTTTCTTTATTGTTTTCACACCTTTGCACTTCATTTAACATGTCTATGTATTTGCTAGAAAAGCAAAGGCCAGCTGATAAATATTTCTAAATTGTTTTGTTATCAGTAAAAATAGGTGTTTTGTTATCTGTCGCTTCCATCCTTAGAAGCTGACTGTTTGCAGCAGGGATGCAGGTCTGAGCATTGTCTTAACTACTTATGGTAACAAATCCTTCTAGTAGTAGGTCTTTGTTTCCATAGCAACTGTCTAATAATTTGCCAGATAGCATTTATGTGATAAACAAGCCTAGAAATCATTGTTGACTCACATTAGAAGAAATCCTATGCATTTTTGTGCTGCACTCTCAGAGGCAGCAGTTGCACTGTGCAGCTCTGAGGTTTCGTATTTCACATTAGGAGGTACTCAATCTTCTCCAAGAAGTAATAGGATTAAGCAATTTCCCCAAGCATCATAGAATATTCAACACAACTCATTTTAATGTGATCAGGATAAGGCAACATCCTCTGCATCTGTCACCACACTACGCATTCACAATTAATTAAGAAATGCATCTGCAAGCAGGGCCTCGTTTAAAAGGGTTCCTTGAAGGAAAGAAAAATAAAGAAAAAGCAGCCAAGCACACATACAATTCCTAGAACTTTAAAATTTTGTTTAAAAAAAAAATACAGACATTAAAATTAAATAAAAATCCCAAGCCATATCACGGTTCCTTACTGGCCTTTTGGTTTACTTCTTGCTGTTTCTTTTTCAAGCCAGTACACACAATCATACTGGGCGTCCAAAGCAAGCAGAAGCACAGTACATTTGCCCCACTGGAAAAGCGGCTCTGGCAACATGGCACAACCTAGTGACAGAGGAGACTAGGTAGAAATGTGAATTCTCCTCAGTTGCTGTCTTCAAAAAAGTAACACTTCAGTGGAGCAAGACTGTCCCCCATAACAGTTGTGCATGACTGAAGAACAGAGCTACCTGGCAGGTTGGGAAATACGTATCCCAACAAAGAACTAAAATGAATGTCCAAAGCATTTTGAAGAAAATCAGGGTGACTTCATTACCTGGCAAAGCAGCATAGAAACATCAAAGTCCTCAGATGTCCATCACAGTCAAGTTCATCTGACTGACATCTGCTGCCATCTTACCATACCGTCACTGGACAACATTTATGTGCCAACATGAACTAACAGCAGCCGCTCATAACCACTGCTGATTCATGGGGAAAGCTACTTTTCCGTTTTGCTGTGTTAATGCTCCTATTGCACTTTTCCAAAACCTGTTTGCCGTATTTTCTTGTTTCACCTCCTCAACCTGGAATCCAACTGCCATTTGGTACGATACTGTCGACATCAGCAAAAATTAATAGTTAGCGAGGTCACTGACATGGGTTGCAACTCAGGAGAGCTCCCTTCCAGTTCCTTTCAGCCTCTTGAATGTGAAACTCAAAACATAACACACTTACACAAAACCCATCAAGTCTTTCATATGAAATAAGAACCTCTGAAATTCTTTAACCTGTAATACACAAGAGTTCACATTAGATTATCATTGTGTTCCCTTTTAGCTTTTAAATCTGTGCATCTTTAAAAAAAAAAAAATGCATTTTCAACATGAAAATCTAGTTTATAATCCTTAGTGCCTGCAATTAGCGTTACATGAATTATTTATTAGGAATCCATAACAGCAAACAGGTTTCCCAGGAGTTTAGCTGAGTTTTGCTCAGACCAATTTATTGCTTGTGGTAAAAACCATACATAAACAAAATAATTGTCCTTTGAATTTCTGAGTCAGAATCTCAATGCATAATATAAGGCTGTGCGAGACGCCAGAACTTAAGTCAACACAGAGCAAAGCCAGTGAACAAAAAATAGTAGGTTTTGCACAGTTTTGATCAGAGTCCCTTTGGAATAGTATCTTTAAAAAAATTAAAAAAAAAAAAAAATCACAGCTTTTGGAAGTACTTATAATGCACATCATTAATTTGATTTTTCTTCCGAATTAAACAAAATCACAATAATATACTCTATTTCCTAATTGCCTAGTTGCATAGCTTAGCACTAACAAAAAATCAAAAGGAAAAATGCTTAAAGAAACTATACATTCCTGTTTTGAAGTATATTTTTTTTATATTATATAAATAACAGCCTTGAATATTCAAATTACTGATTTTTATGATATAGATGACTTAGAAGTTTCTTGGCTTTATCTTATCTTAAAATCTGTGGTAAAGTCAGCAGGAGGTTTAATTTCCAACAACTGAATCACAATGTATCTTTTATGTGGAGTATGCTGAGCTTTTTACAAGTGCTGAGTAGACCTCAGATAACCTGCTTCTATTGTTAGACGTATTAAATACCTTTATCATTGTTTCCATTTTGTAGTGGAAATAATAGATGATTACAAAAGCGGACAGAAGAATGCAGGTATAGAAGTGCTATGTATTAAAGGTTTTGATATCACTTATTTCATACAACAATTGATTAGTGAGCAAATGGTTGAATTATTTCACTTCTTTAAGATGTGATTTCCATCTTTCCCTAAGGTTCAAGAGTTTGTTCTTCTCATACCCCTCAAAGCAATACCCTGCATTCAGCCTTTTCCTTTTGATCAGAAAACCTGTGAGCTGATGCTTAGAGACAAATTTTAAGCAAATTCAATCATCTTTCCAAAGTATCATTTAAAATACACAACATCTACTCGCATACATGTGTCCACAAATCAAAAGGTTTTGTTTATGATCCCACAGATTAAAGATACTGTTCCATTTCATGTACTATATCTCACTCAAGAGTGCACAGAGCTGTCTCCGTATGAGCTTACTCCACACAACTTCAGTGCTACAGAATGCATTCCTATAGGTTTCAAGACTAAATCATTCTCTGTTAAATGACACACAACTTCTCTGTGAGGGTGAGATCAGTTTTTTGTATTGCAATATATTTGGGTTGCTCATCCAGTCGCAATTGTATTAGCTTTCAGCATCACCAAAATATTTAACATTTACAAAAATAAGTAAATTGTAGCCAAATATTGCCCTAACAAACTCAACTGGAGCTTCTGCTACTTCTACAGTGGCTAAGGACTCTTGGAAAAAAAAAAAAAAAAAAAAAAAACACCAAACAACACACAACAATTTTGCCACGATAACACGTGAAAAACTTCTCAACACGCCTACGTTTTGCAAACTAACTTCGAACTATTTTTGTAGCTGACAAAGGCATTTGCTATACAGGGATATTTTATGGTAAGTTTATTATGCTACGTCTGTCTACCAAAGCATGCACTTGACAGACAAATCATTTTACAGTACAACAAGCAAGGTAGAGTACTTCGTAACGAAGTGTTTTGCCTCGGATTGTCAACCAGTGTCAGCTAACAGCTGTATTTTGAAAGAAATCCCTCTGAGCTATTTCTTGTAGCTAATCTCCAGCAGCCATAGGTTCCCCACAGCAAGGTGAAGTTTCACCTACTGTCATCCATCCTCACCTCCCCTCACTAGTCAATGAGGCATCATCTCACTCCACTTCTGTTCACTTCTAATTGGGATATAGGTTGTTCATGTTGTCATGAACTGAACGTATGTGATATTACAATCCTGAAACACTTCAGTCTTTGGGTTCCTGTTTCAAGCATTAATTCATCCATTTGAGTACGTGGGTTTGAGGCAAAGATGAGGCAACTAGACCATTTCACTTGCACAGTACGACAGTAGGAAATATGGGAGACAGAAAGATTTATTACTGAGTTAGCCTGCAGTAAGCATAAGAGAAGCTCAAAAAAGGAAAATGTTTCTCTTGAGATTTAATGGTTTTGACCCACTCTGGATAACTTCAGAGTTTTAGTAATCTAAGCCACTGAAACCTCTCCCCAGGACACAACTATTTTGAACAGAATATTGTTTTATTCTAATGAATTATCATCGCAGGATGCAGAATGAGAGAAAAATTAAGATGGTTCTAGACAGGTAATTTTAGCATTATATCCAGGTGCAACACAAATTAGATTCCTCAGATTTCAAATATACCCTTCTGTTGTAGGTTAGAAAGCTCCAATAGTAGTGAGGTCTAATTGGAAGAGACTAGAAGAGAAGGAAACAAGTGGGAGGGAGCCAAGTTTCAGTTACCTTACACATCTAACATCCACAGTGACATTTTCAGATGTGCTTACGTGCCTTAGTAGCCTCCCATTTCCAAACCTATGAAGTAACGCAACAGGTTTTTACCCAACTGTTTAAGTCATCTTAGCCCATCTGTAAGGAAAGATGTTTGCCTATGCTTATAGTCTAAAAAAACATAGTCATAGGACTATCACTATTTCTGATGCTTCAACTAGTATCGACCACTGCAACTCATCTCAGCAATGCGGCTTGTCTGAGCACATCAGATACATCCTCCGCTCCATACACTGGTTTTCCAAACACTGAGTCAAGTTCAGGGTGCGGAACCTTAACTATTAAGTGTAATATTTATAAAAATAATGAATTTTATTTCACCTGAGGTAGCAAATTACATCTTTTTCAGACACACACATTTTTCCAGGAGTATAAGAAACTGGCCATCGGCCTTCTCTGACACTCATGCCTTAACGAGTAAGCAGAAAACATCTTCTAGACAAAATAATCCTGAAAACATCAAAGTGGCTTTTCAGAGTTTTTGAGCTTTCTCAAGACTCTGAAGTTCTCTCTCTCAGACATTTGCAGTTGCAGCATTCAAATAATTCAAACATGCATGAAAAGAATATACAAAGGAGGTACAGGCAATTTCTGAAACCCACATAATTACCAAATTAAACAGAATATAATTGAAATGGCTGCAGTTATTTAGCCACACATAATAATGCAATCTTAAAAGATGTCTGTATATTCTGCTTAAACAAAATATAATTACTGGAAGGTGTGTGCCCTCAGCTCTGCCGGTGCAGTTCCTTGAGGGTGTTTTTTGAGTGGCACTAACTAGCATATTTTGTTATTAGCGAATTAAAAATCCAGACCTGAAATAAATAAATAACAGTAAGAGCTTTTTTTATCACTATAAAGAACACAAATCAGAGCTGCACATCACATTCTCACGGAGTTTCACCAGGAGCTGGAGACCTGCATACCCTTTGAGCATTTAAAAATGTCACCCTGTAGCACAGAGAGAGAAATGTTGAAATTCTTCACTATTTCTGATTAAAATGCATCCTCACAGCACTTCTGCTCACTGAATCTGATTAGTTATTATGTGTGATGCCTGGACTGTGATGAAAAGGCAACCAACTGGGAAAGAATAAAGAATGGTTAACATGACAATGCCTTTAGGAACTTTAGTAGCATCATTACATAGTGAAAAATGCTATGATAAAAATTAATCCAATAAATATATTTATTTCATTTTAGATTTGCTGCTTCAGTCCACCTTCCATTGAGGACTCAGTCTACTGGCTGTGCTGAAGGGAGATAAGAGGAAGATGCTATGCTACTACTGATGTTTCTTGTTTCCTCCTAAGAATTCACTTGTGGCCACTGTTGATATCTTGTATTTACCTTCTGCAATCCAGCTACAGAAGGAAAAAAGGCCACTTTGTGGTGAGGCATGGTCTGATGGTAAGAAGATTGAAAAGCTCAGATGATAACTGATGAATGCCAGAATAGGGGCAAAATTCCCCCAGACAAGATGGATGATGAACTTGAGCAGGCTGTAAACAGCGTGCAAGATTTTGTTAAGCTGACCAAAAGTCCTTTGAGTTACATTTCCATCCCAGGGTACTCCTATTCAGCATAGCTTTTTAAGGGGTGCTCTATTCATAGCAGACAAAAGCTCATTCAAAATTACTTTTCCTGGAAGGCTTTTGGTTTTTTCCTAGCCCCACAAAGTTTTGACATACCACAAAGTCACATTATTTTTCATTTTCAAAGTCTGCACCAATGTTTGGAGGCTCCTGCACTGCATGAGTTATAATTCTAGACTTCACTGGGGCTTCAGTGTTGGGGAAGAAGGTCTTTCCAGCACACAGGACTGACAAATCATTCCAATAACCTCTTAGATGGTTATCAAAAGGTACAAAGAATATGATGATATCTATGAAGGAGCAATTTCCACTGCCAGGGGAAAAAATAAAGCCAGATAAATAACGAAAACAAGCATTCACAAAGCAAATTGAGGTTCAACAATTCAGATATGATTTTTTCTCTTATTAATGTGATAATAATGTTCACTGGTCATTGTTCATGAACACTAAAGTGATTATTCAAAACTATTTAACGGATTTTTTTAATGTTATTTGCTGTCAACTATTTATCCTTTTCTTTTTTGAATATTTTTATCACTGGCTCAGCAATCAGAGGTCAGGCCAGTTAATAACTCATACCAATATAAAAGTGTCGTTGAGAGGCTTGGGGTGCAATTTTTCAGGTGACTCAGTGCTGCTCCTGACACTGAAGTCAGAGGCCATTTCTCCATTTGTCTCAAAAAAAGTTAAGTTAGGGATACAAAAATAAAATCTCTTTTTTAAGAAATCACTTAGTAAATTGTCCCAAAATCAGAAACACCACACCAAGAAGGCCTATCATAAGATTTCATTTCAGCTGATTATGGGTTTGGTCTGTTAAGCTTCTGTGTAGGAGACATATTGTAATTCTTCTGTTTTCACATTTAACCTAATTTATCTATGAAACTTCTCAACAATTTTAAGAGCGACTGAAATGACTGTCAGTCAACATAACATGATCTCCTGGCTTCAATTTCTGATTGGAATCTCCAATTTCCTATGGTACCATACCTTGAGAGTTTACTTTGAGTCTTTGGATAATTGAGACTTCATTAAAAATCCCCAGTACATAACTGATGTAACTACCTGAAATTTACAGCCTTTTCTTTAAAAAAAAAAAAAAAAAAAGCAAGCCTTTATGGACTCAGGGAAAAATGGCTGAAAAAAATTGAACTCTTAGGAATCCAAAACCAAATGGTCAATAAAAGTGTTTCAGCTTCCCCCCCAAAATTTAAGTGACTTACCTGTGTGATACCCAGGATCTAGTTCATGACATTTAAGTGTTTAGTGGTGGTAGTTTTACAAAAGTAGCAAGCAGAAAGAATCCCAAGCCCATAGGAATCACAAGTTTTCTGAGAAAGCAAATGCATAGCAATTTGCAATACCTAACTCACAACACGACATTTACTGGTATTTGTGAGGTAGCACCAATCCACCTTTTCTATTGATTTCAGGCATATTCAGGATTTTCTTCCCTTTCTATTTCTCACTGGCTCTTCTCACCAACAGCCAGCTTTGAGATTTAGTGCCCACTTACTTCTTATCTCAAAAAAGAGACGCAGCCCCAAATCACTGAGATTTGTCCGTCACTAGCATTGCTGAAAAATATAGAGCTAAAAATAGCTTGTAGCAGTATAGAGGTTTATTATGTGAGTTTATTAGTGAAGTAAAAAAAAAAAAAAGGCAGATGTTACTTTATATGTCTTCTGTGCTATCCTTCCAGTATAGCCCATAGCTTAAATTCTCCCTTCTTGAATGAAAGTCAAGTAAATAAGCAGTATTTCTACGCCAAAAGAGCCACTGCTTTGACAAACAATGGATTTCCAATGAACACATATGCAAACCTATGGGAACAGCTGGGACTTTTGCGAGTGTATCTTCTCTATTAAGCAGCCTGCTTGCTGCACTGCTTGCTTCCTTTGCCTGGTATCTTTTTCATTTTCTAATAAGCTCACAAGATTTTGCAGAGATCTGTAATGACCGTTCAGGTTTAGCTCAAATCTGCATTGCTTGCCTGATTATTTCATTATTTCCATGCATGCAAACCTCTACGTAAATCGCCTTTTGTGGTGCGGAGTTTGTCCACTATAAAATCCTAGGGCATACCCCTATTTAAAAGATGACACACTTTATTAGCTTTCATTTAACATCTGCTTGTGCTGCAGACAGATTTAAAAAAAAAAAAACAAAACACATTATGTAATTAGCTCCGATTTTATCGATTGCCTGTTGATGTGTGTTACTAACAGCAAATTTGATAAGCCTAGTGCAGGAAAGACTGCAAACATTGGGCAAGAAATTTAGAAAGTGACTGCCACCCATAGACTAAAACCAACATAACACAATAGATGTCTGTAAGCAGCAGTCTTATTCTGACCAAGAATAAGAAACCATGTCAGGCAGGCAAGAAGAGCTTCTCCTGCAAGCTTTCATTCTTGCTGCCATTTACAAATGGCACTGCATAGAAACTTAATGGAGACTAAACTAAATGTCCTTCATATAATTTTGTGAAGTTACTAATTGGGCCACTGCTAAGGTGAAAAAAATATCCAAGTTTGACTTGCCTTACAGCTGTAGCGTTAGATGGAAAAGGCATTTTCGAAACCACACAATGAATTTAAAAGTGCTCTGCCTCACATGTAAAGCTTAGCTTTAAAACAAATAAGCAAAAAAATGTGCCTGAGCTGCATTTTTGGCATGCCAATGGAATAACCATCATGCAGCGAGTGCTTTAAACATGTAATATGTTCTTTCAGCACTCACTTTGCTTGTAGAGGCTCACATGGTTTGTCAGCGTAGTCCACTACCCATCTCCAAGGCCCTTCACCATATGGCAAGCCAGAGACCCACAAGCGACACGGCTTGTACATGGATCAGGGTCTGAACAAGTCACATTCCAGCTAAGCATAAAGCAGGTTTGGGCAAGGGCAAGGTTTCACGTAGCCCTCTCCTCACTGGGTACTAACATCTCACCACACTACAGCCTTTAGTTCTGTTGCTGTCAGAGCATGCAAAAAGGGGGTTAATCAGCTGTGGGGGGAGAGAAGGTTATTTAATCCAAAATTTCCAGGCACTCTTGCTGAGTGCAAAACCTGAGCTTGAGAAAGTCTATCTTGTAAAGATGAAAGCTGGAAGAAGAGACAAGAAGGTAGTCTCTAGCTTTGATTATAGTAGACACTGATAGTGTCACATAGCTTTAAAATTTTATATAAAAGTGTTACTGTGCCAATGATACAAATGATTTTGGAGAGATATCCCATTTCAATCTTTATTTCAGGATGTTTATGAATGATGTACCACAGCAGGGAAAACTAAGGAAAGATGGTCTTAGTAGGAATATCCTGTCTAGAAGCAAGTGGAAAATCTGTATAGAACAAAGAATCACCAGCTTCTCTTTGCTTTAAGTCATATGTGCAAAATGAGCTTTCCTTTATTAGCACTAGTGCATGTAATGCATACTGTGTGAAAGTGTAGAATGATCACCTACAATGCCTGGACCTACCTCAAAATCATGTGTAGTCATTTGTTCCATTTTTTGCTTTGTCCCACTCCAAGGCTCATGCCTGTCGTGGTTTAACCCCAGCCGGCAACTAAGCACCACACAGCCGCTAACTCACACGCTCCCCCCCCACCCCTCCGCTAGTGGGATGAAGGAGAGAATCAGGAAAAAAAAAAGTAAAACCCATAGGCTGAGATAAAGACAGTTTCATAGGACAGCAGAGGAAGAGAAAATAACAACAACAATAATAATAACGATAAAAGAATATACAAACCAAGTGATGCACAATGCAATTGCTCACCACCCTGCTGACCAATGCTGTCCTGGTTTCAGCTGGGTTAGAGTTACTTTTCTTCCTAGTAGNCAGCGATCGCTGCTCGGGGACTGGCTGGGTGTCAGTCGGCGGGTGGTGAGTGGTTGCATCACTTGTTTTCTTTTCCCTGGGTTTTGTTTGTCTCTCTCGTTCTCCTTTTCATTACAATTATTATTATTATCATTATTTTATTTCAATTATTAAACTGTTCTTATCTCAACCCATGGGTTTTCTTACTCTTGCCCTTCCGATTCTCTCCCCCATCCCACCGGGGAGGGGGAGGGTGAGCGAGCGGCTGCGTGGTGCTTAGTTGCCGACTGGGGCTAAACCACGACAAATGCTCAGCCAGTTCCTGAGCAACGGTTCTCTAACCCCTGGCCAACTCCCCACAGTTTATATACTGAGCATGACATCATATGGTATGGAACAGCCCTTTGGCCAGTTTGGGTCAGCTGTCCTGGCTGTGCCCCCTCCCAGCTTCTTGTGCACCTGGCAGAGCATGGGAAGCTGAAAAAGTCCTTGACTAGTGTAAGTACTGCTTAGCAACGACTAAAACATCAGTGTGTTATCAGCATTATCCTCATCCTAAATCCAAAACACAGCACTATACCAGCTACTAGGAAGGAAATTAACTCTATCCCAGCCGAAACCAGGACAATGCCAAATGACAATGTGTGGGTTCCCATTTGGGATGCAGTGTCTATATGGACACAACACTGTTGTGTCACCAGATAAAAGCAACTTATAGCAATTTTCAGTTGAGGCAGCAGCTGCCAATGGAGTCTTTCTCTTTTTTCCCAAAGGAAAAAACAGATAGGAGAGTACAACTGCCATCTAGTACTGATTTAACTGACCACCAGCTAGCAGACTTAAGGCTAGCATCACAGCAGCCATAGTGTGAATAGAAGACACTGCCACATAGTTTTCAGGATGCTTTTCAAAACATTTAACAGCAATACAGAATACAAAAAAGAGACTCTAGAGGAGGGGGGGAGAAAGCAAGTAATTATAGTGATAAAGGAACATTTTTTTCCATATTTTCACTTTTTATGGATCAGTAAAAATTCCATCAAGCATCACATGGCACGTCAAGAAGATTTTAATTCCCTGGGTCTGATTCTGAGGACGGTTCTGTTGTTTTTTCTCTCATTTAGGGACTAGATGATTTGTATCAGCATTTTCATCAGAAAGGGATCTTAAATGGTAAACAGTAGTTAGGATTGAAACATGCCACAGGCTCTGCCCTTCCTAGAGACTATAGTATTATTATAATACCAAAAATAATAATAATAGTAATAATAGGAAGAAGAAAGGTATGTAAACTGATCTGGACTTTCTTTGTGCATTTGTTGGAAATATAGTGCAAGGCAACAGCTGGTAAAGAGAGAGATCCAATCACCCTGGACAGCTAGTAACCCCATCGCTCGCAGACAGCTAATAACTTCCACAAGATAAGCTGATGATGCCTGTACCTTGTCCAGTGACAGATGATTCTCTTCACAAAATCATCAGTAGCTGGTACAAACAGAACAATAAGTTCGGTCACATTGCAAAAAAAAAAAAATCACGGTAACAGCTCTTACAATTTCAGTGCTTTTTGTCCTGCTTATGACTGTGTTTAGTATTACATTTCCTGTGCAAGTGCAATCATCTAGTGAATTTGATTCCTACACAGTAGGCTCCTCTGAATTGTGATCAACCTGAATAAGCACTTGTCCTATAAAAGCTATTTAGAGCAAAACCAGAACAAAACAAAAACACATTTAAGGCACATTTCAAAGATACATGCTGAAAATGGAAATAATATACTGAATATAAACACCACAGAATATTCCCCTGTGAAATTCATGGGTACTTTGGCTTTTCATTTTCTCTTAATCCTTATTTGCAAACTTCCCATTAAGAAAGCAAGCCCAGAAATTCCCACCTGTTAGTTAGCAGCAAGCCAAAGAGAACTATGGAAACATAAATTGATACCTCCATTAAAGAACAAGCATTTTCTTTCAAATTCACAAGTCACTTCCTTTGGGGATGCTACTCCCTGACAAGCCGGCCTAATGAAAATACAGACTCTGGAATAACTCTTCTCACTAGAGAGTAGTTCTACTACCAGGTATACCATCGTCTATATGTTCGTATGGGCAACTCCGTCCTATCATGTCCAGTGCTTGCCCCAGTTAAGGGGATTACCAATTCTATGTTTGGCAAGAATGTCTGTTGTATAAATACTACATAGATCCCTTACAATATACATTTAGTCTTTCCCTTGAAACAGCTCTAACTTTACCTAAATCCAGCAACAGCACTGCGCCATTTCCACTGCCCGTATGCTTTCTAGCTGCCAAACTGAATTATAACTAAGAGAGGACAGCTTTAATTTCACGCTGGCTAGGGTGCACAGATGAAATTCAGAAGCTTTACCTTGTATATCAAGGAGGAAAGCTTGCCCTAGATGACTGTAGAGAGTTGTAGTATTGTGCAAATGTGGCACTACTTCATCAATTCCTGCGATGTATTTCTCCCGTCACATTGTAAAGCCAACGGTGACATGAGTCCAAACAAATTAAGTGTTGTCAACTGTGTTAGCCTTTTGCCATTGCAGTGCTGTCTCCTGAATGTAGATCAGGCTAAATAATCCTTGAGGTACCAGTAACTACACTGTATTTGTGGAAATTTTATCCTCTGCAATTTCAGTATCCTTAATCTAACTTGCAGGCAACAAGTAAAAATCAACTGTACCATCCAGAAAGTAAGCATTTCATATTCTGTATGGAAATGGGATACATTGAAGAAGTGGGAAGTGGGATTATACACATCTGTTATAGACACAACAGTTCACACAATGATCATTCTCAGACAACTGTATAAGCAACTCTTGCTTCTGCAACAGAAAATATGTTGAACTTGTAAGTGAACCAAACGAGAGGTATGAGCAGTTCAGATTCATCTCAGAAACTAGATTTTTCTCACATTTGGGTTATTCTAACCACTCTACTATTGCAAGATCACATGTCTTCAAAACACATTAAACCAGAGCTGAAAGGGACCACTTAATTCTGTATGCAAAGTGATATATGTTTCATTTCTGCTTGCATAAATCTTCACGTAATAAAGGGAGAGACAGAATACAGCAGAGGGTGTTTGGGGTAGAAGAAGCAGCTCTGAGATAGCAAAGTGGAAAATTTGGGGAGTAGTACTGGCCTCTGAACTGCTGATGATGATTGGTGCAAGCACAGGGTTGCTTCCCCCCCTGCAGTGGTGTAACCCTCCAAGGGCTGGTGTATCACCTGTGATCATCCTCTAGAAAAGTGGAGAGATGAAGCAGTATCTGCGATGCCAGGCTATGCAGAAACCAGGGACTGCAGATAACACTGTTCCTTAGCAAAAAGGACATCAGGCTATTCTTCAGGCTAGACATATACATGTAGAGTATATAGCAACAGGCCATACCTGGGTTTGAAAGGGAGACCTTCTTGGTTTAAATGCTGGCAGGAGAGAAGAGACAACTGACTGTGATGATGAGTAAGCAGTAGACAGCACAGACTGATCTAGTCATGGAGGATAACTAGAGCAAACCACGTACCCGAGGAGCTGGGAGCCTGCTCGTATCATACTTCCCAACACAGCAACACAGAGCTGACTCCTGTTCCAGGAAGGAGCACGTGCCATGTTAGAGATATTTTTATTTAAAAATAAGTTATGTCTGGAAACAAAGACTTTTAAAGACATCTACCCAGAGCTGAGGCAATCCTCTGGAGGCAAGTCCCCAGCGCGACTGCTCCTCAGTTCAGTTACCCAGCACAGCATGTGCAGGTCTTGGAGTATCACTGGAGCAATAAACTCAGTCTTTTGGGCAGAGATTGCCTCGTGACTTGAGCGAGCAGAGCACTGGCATATCAGCTCAACAGCAAGGACATGTTTCTAAGGTTTTCCTCATCTGTAAGTTTGGCAGAGCTGAAGAGCATTTAAATTGGGGGGCTGGAGACAGGAGAGGAATTTGATGAAGTTCAGGGCTGCGAAACAGTCCCCTCTGAGAGCAAGTCCACAAACAGAACAATTTCCCATGACAGCATTTGCGATACATCATGTATAAGACAGGTTATATATCAATCCCAGCCTACCTTTACAGGAAACATTTTGTTTTCATGGTACATTTAGCTAATACTGAATTATAATTGAGCTCATGTGATACTACCTATTATGCAAATACATTCATTATGATTCATGGTATTACAATAGGTAGTAAATGAATTGATAATTACACGACACTTAAAATAAATAGGATAACACTTTGTAAAATCACAGCTAAGTGTTACTTTTTACAACGCATTATGTTCGTATCCTACTCTTACAACAGACTGCAAGAGGTCTGGCACAAGAGTGGCAATGCGGTATCTGCAACAAATTGACTGCAGTGTGCTTTCTCTTTATTAGCAAGGAAGTGCTACTATGTGTTTTAGATGCAGTGAAGATATTTAATTAGAAAGCTGCCTAATGTACTCTTGATGTCTTATCATCCAGCTGTTGACCACAGGGAACCACACAGGATATTTCAGTTAATATGAACTAGATGACTTTTTGCCCTTCTGAGATGATAACTACAGTCATGCAGAAAGCTCCATATAGCTTTCTATAGCACAGGTATTGTTAAAAACAGTATCAGATAAAAAGCAGAATAAAATGAAGCTGTTCCTGGATTTCACAACAGGCCACAGAGGTTAATTACTACCCTACCTATCTAAATGGTATGAATTTGGAGACTGAAATGGAATTGGTGGTGTGGAAGACTTGTTTTTAATCAAGGGATGATGTACAACTGGATCTACAGCTCCACCAAACCCTTGACAAATCATAAAATATGACTAGGGAGAGAAAGATGTGGCATCTTTTCCCGAATAGTGCAGTCTGGGCCAGTGACAAATTTTATTTAATTTCTTTGGGGGACCAAAATAAGGAATGCCAAAATAAATGTAGCAAACAAATCCACAGCTGCAGCAGGAGGGCAGAGATACACTAAAGAAGATTTCAACAGCGTTGAGACATAGCGGCAGCCTCTGCTGCACTGTCTGGGCAGATAAATAAAGAACTTCACTTTCTAGCCCAGTGAAGCTGGCTGCTTTTGCAAGTGTAGCCTATACATTTAACTTAAGAACATGCTACAGTTAACTGGCCAAAACCAAAACCCATCATCTCCTCAATGACCAAATTTCTTTGTCTTGTTTCCCATGCCTGCTGCAAAGCACTTTGGTACGATTTGAAGAATTTAAAATCATTGTGACTCCTACTATTAGAAAAGTAAATGTTAAATGAAACCATCTCATTCCTAACATAACAAGGAGCATCAGAGATACCAAATCAGATCCTGACTTATTCAGTCACTGAATGAGAGCGAATTCCAATAACTTCTTTATAACTGAACTTTCCAAGGCCTTTCTCACTAATTAGTCTGTCATTTCATGTGCAATAACATATAACTGCCCAGATTTTCACATGA
>VYZW01031658.1:0-16248 GCA_013401315.1 Balaeniceps rex | reverse complement strand
CCTTGATCAGGAGGCCTGTAGTAGACGCCAACCACAAGGAAATGTTATCTGATGTAAAATACAGCTTCAGAAGCAGTGGGTTTTGTACAGTGAGCACAAATACCTGGATATCTGTAAAACTTTAAAAAACTTGTACTTGCAAAAAGATTTGGAGGAAAAATGTGTTCTGAGCACCAGTTTCCTTGGGCACATTCCTAATGTCAGTGAGGAACCTGGAAGACAAGCTAGGCATTAAGAGAATTTTGTTTGTCTCCCATTGGGGTGACAAGAAAATGCAAATAGGGTCTTCTCCTCTCGGTATGACCTCAGGTGAATTCTGGCAGTGGGAGAGGAGAAGTTGGTGGTGGGAACAGCAAGACGTAGTGAACATGATGCATGTGTGACAAGGTATCTTCTGTGAAGCTTGAAGACTGGCATAAATACCAGTAAGATCATAAAGGATGATGAACTGTTCTGAGACTACTACCATGTCATTTCTGCATCAAAACACGTGGGTATTATCACTTCGTCATTCCTGCTTTTTCTTATTTATCTTGCACATTACTGCTTTGAAGGTGCTGCTGGTTAATTACTGAGGGGTTTAGGTAGGAGGGAGGCATCTGTGAAAAACAATAGGTTGCTCACTGTTTCCTACAAGGATTTCATGTAGCGCTGAGCAGGGCAAAAGATGTCCTCCCTCAGGCTCTAGAGTTTCAGACATATCAGTCAGGGGAACAAAAGCCCTGACTTCTCCCCCCTGGTGGGTCAGAGGTGGACAGGAAAGTGTTGCCAGGGAGGCTAACAGGCTGTCACTCTCCATCAAAATGTCATCAACCCTCCATGAATAAAATGCTATTTTGAAATTTAAAAGAAAAGCCAGATTTTTATCAGTGTCTGCATCTCAGCCTCTCAGTCCATTTTGCTTTTACTCTCCTATACAGCCCCACTGAACAGTATTTGCTCCAAGAATAGGTCCCATTCCATTCTTTGTGATTTAGGGATATCATAATCCGTCAGCTGATTATAGAAGTAAACCTTAAGAAGAAATCATCTGAATTTAAAAGTTCATGCATATTTAGTAAGAGGAGATTGAAAATGCAGTCTGAAAATTTGTTAGTTAACTCCTTTGCACACCAGCGTGTTTAGATGAAGAGTGCAAAGTGCAGTCCCCATTTCTCATATCTCCTGAAAAGCAAATCAGACATTCTGAACCAGGTAAATCCAATCCCCATTTTTGCTTCCTCTGCAACATTCAGGAACAGAAGATAAAGGAGAGGTTGCTACCTGCTAGGCCACTGATGAATAACAGACTCTGGAACTCATAAAAATAAAGCCTTGTGCTGCACACAACTGTCCCCTTGCCTTGCTAGCAGCTCGGTGCTGTAAGTAGTTTGTGCTGCTTTGAACCTCAGTGGCTGGAGGTTCATGTGGCCCTTAAAGCAAAGGGCAACCTTATGCCCCAGATCACATTTTGTGTAAGCCTTCATACTGCCCAAGGCAGCAGCCAGCAGCAAACAGCTCCAGTTTCAGCTGCAGAGTGCAAAT
Organism: Balaeniceps rex; assembly: GCA_013401315.1. NCBI lineage: Eukaryota > Metazoa > Chordata > Aves > Pelecaniformes > Balaenicipitidae > Balaeniceps > Balaeniceps rex. Next base: position 14,724 of record VYZW01031658.1, on the reverse strand, counting down.
AGAAAATAAATCCAACAAGTACTGGATGAACTGGAAATAAATGCACTTTAAAGCACCTCATTTTCATACTATCAACCACAGGCCAATTAAAGCAGGAGCAGTACGGAGCATCACTGATACCACAGTAACTCACTGAGGCACAACACAATTGACACTCCTGGAGCCTCTGCATTTTTCCAGGGAGAATTCAGACTCTGTGATCAGCTTTATTTATCTTAGGAAGACTGAGAGAGTGCATCCAAGGTGCATCCATCTAACCTGGTTTAGACGTCTGCTTTAGGAAAAGAGAGTCCTTGCTGTGAAGTAATTACTGTATTCACTGACTGCAAAGAGAGGATTTTACCTTTTTTTGCCCCAGTTAATCAGACAGATCACACCTCAGCTCAGTGACAAAAAGTGGGCAAAAAACCCTGGGTGGAAGCTGTCCTCAAGCGCTAGAAGGTTCCAATGGAGTACTCCATGGGGAGATGTCTCAGGTACCAAAGCATCTCTCTGCTCACTCTTCCCCCTTTCACTCCCTTTTCATAGTGGTTTATACCTCAAAGTCACAGAATCAGTTGGGTTGGTAGGCCCACTTTCTAGTCAAAACAGGGCTTTGACAGGCTTCTCAGCCTCTCTGGGCACCCTGTTTCAGCATCTGACCACCAGTGACAAAGTATTTTCTGTGAACCTTGCAGTCTAGAATAAATGTCACCAGTAAAGATTTTTTTTCCCTTTTAACGAGGATTCTGCTTGCTGCCACTTTTGACAACTGCCTCTCAATCCTTTCATCATGCACCTAAGCGCATGGCTAGATCTTCTCTGTGAACCTTGGTTAAGTTGTGGAAAACTGCAATCATATGTCTATGAGCTTACTGTTCTCCAGGATGCCTAACCTCAGCAGACGGAAGAACAGGCAAATGGGTGCAATTCATCTGACTGCACACAAATGTCTGTTGTGCAAGTGTCTAATTGTTTCCACAGATGATAATTGGAGCCCAGGTTGATCCACTTATACATAGAAGTCTATACCAGGCTTGTCTAAAGTTAGGTGAAATGAGTCCCATCCCACTGTAGAGAGTGAATGCTCTGGGCAATTGTCATGGTTTAGCCCCAGTCGGCAACCAAGCACCACACAGCCACTCGCTCACCCTCCCCCGCCCCCGGTGGGATGGGGGAGAGAATCAGAAGGGCAAAAGAAAACTTGCGGGTTGAGACAAAAACAGTTTAATAATTGAAATAAAATAATAATAATAATAATAGTAATAAAATTGCAATGAAAAGGAGAACGAGAGAGAGAGAAACAAAACCCAGGGAAAAAAAAACAAGTGATGCAACCGCTCACCACCCGCTGACTGACGCCCAGCCAGTCCCTGAGCAGCAATAGCTGCCCCCGGCCAACTCCCCCCAGTTTATATACTGAGCATGACATCATATGGTATGGAATAGCCCTTTGGCCAGTTTGGATCAACTATCTTGGCTGTGCCCCCTCCCAGTTTCTCGTGCACCTGGCAGAGCATGGGAAGCTGAAAAAGAAAGTCCTTGACTGGTGTGAGCACTACTTGGCAACAACTAAGACATCAGTGTGTTATCAGCATTCTTCTCCTACTAAATCCAAAACACAGCACTATGCCAGCTACTAGGAAGAAAATTAACTCTAACCCAGCCAAAACCAGGACAGCAATATACAGCATAAGCACAAAAATTTAGGTGCCAGTCTCATTGTGGCTTTCAAAAACTGTTAAAGTGCCATTCATCCCACCTTGTTCCAAATGTTTTCAATGCATATGTCTAAATCAGAGCTGGTTTTCTGGACTCCTTTACAATCAGTGGACACAAATAGACACTTCTGAAGTCTAATTTGTTGGACCTATTTTAGCTGTCAAGAGAAGATAAGAGTGATGGTCCTTTAGTTGATGAAAAAGGAGTCCAGACAACCCTCTCAGGTGTATCTACCTACATAGGACAACCTTTGTATCTAAAATTAAGAGAGATTAATCCCAACACTGCATATCTCCACATCATATTATTTCCAGCATTAGGAATTTTATTGGTATTAATTCCAATTTGTTGAATGAACATAGTCTTAAAATTCCAGCACTGAGTTATCTGATTGTGTATATCTGTCTGATTCAAAGCTCAGTGAAGCCACTTAAAGCCTCTGCAAGGACACAGATGGGGTTTGACTTCTACAGGTTGCTGAAGTAATTGAATGGTTTGTATCCAAGTGCATTTGTACCATGTACAAGTTGCAATTCATTACAGCCATATTAACATTCTGCAAAGACTCAGACAAAGTGACCTGGAGGGTTTTTTGTCATCAGCCCTTATTACAATGCAAATAAGCGGGTGTATCACTTAGACAATTCCACAAGACGGCCTCTTCATTCAATATGCTGATAATGATGTATTAGGCTTCATCTGTGCCTGCAATGGGTGATGCCACAGGCAACATATGTTAATAAAAAAACCCAAGCGTAAACCCACCAAATCTTCAGAACAGACTATCTTTAATTCAGACTACTAGGAAGAAAAGAAAAAAGAAAGAAACATAAAGTGAAAGGCAAAGAATATTCACTGAGAATGTAAACTGACAAATGGAGGAAATTCAGAGATATAAATCCCTGCATAAGAGCAATTTGCATCCTTGGTTTCCTTTGCAGGCACGGTAATTTCATTCTTACTGCCACAGGCAGAGACTAAGTTTTCCATACGAAACGGATATGATAATGCAGTTAAATGGTTTACAGACAAGAGTGAGCTAAAGTTCAGTCATCTCAGAGCATGGGCAGAGGAACTCCAGGAGAGATGCAACACAGCAGTGCAGACCTGCATGCAGATTCATAGAAACATATGGCTGAAAGACACCTTAAGAAGCTCAAAGGCTGGCAATTTTGTATGGGCAGTATGACAACTTGTACCTTATTTTCCCAAAATCAATGTTCAAGAGTAGTGGTAGATTTTCAGTCTGAATGTGAAACCTTTAACACCCTCAAATATGTTTTTTAAAGTACCTGTGCTCCAAGCGCCTAGTTTGTGAGCTCCTACTATGAAATATCCAACATATATCACCTTCTGGCACTTGTGCCTGTAAACTTAGGTCAAACCTGAGGCAGGATGAATCCATAAACCAGCCCAACAGGGCTATAGCCAGCTTGTAAAAAGATAGGATGCAATCAGAAGAGGGAGATGATGCACTGACTGAAGTGCTTGGAAGACATGGGTTTCTTTCTCCATAGTGTTCATAATTCCTCTGAAGGAAACATTTAGCCTTTCTGTGTCTCAGTCTGTCATCTTTAACTAATGGTAATAAACTACTCTATGCCATGCACACGTGGGGCACATATAATGATGAAGACATATTCTGTGGTTGCAATTGACAGCAACACATAAATATCTCCTCTAGGTGGTATCACCATGCACATGGGAAGGACACAAAGTAAATACACACTAAACATAAAGAAAAGGAGATGTAAAAACCTGAGCTAGGGCATTTGACATTTATTTTTCTTTTTTTACCAAATGTGAATTGGTCAGAAACAATCTGTTCACATGCTTTGGAAAGAAGAGGATTTCAAGCCCAGAATAAGGTCTCTGAACAGTCTTACGATTAAGGCATTTAGTCAAAATATTTACTGTAACTGAATGCTCAGGCATAACTACTGAAGCCTCAGATCTACAGAGGTCAAAACCGCAAGCCTCTTGTTTTTTCTGGAGTGAAACTTCGGTTATACCATTCAAATAAAGTAAATTTTCTCTGTATCTCTTTCCCTCTCACCCTCCCTCCCTATCTCCCACTCTCCCTCCTTCCTTCCTTCCTTCTCTCCTTCTCTATCTCCCTCCTTCCTTCCCTCCCTCCCATGCTTGCTCGCTTGCTCACTTCTTTCCTTTCCTCTTTTATAAAATAACTATTCATTGCTATCATATCAGAATGTTTTAAAAACATTAATTCATACATGTGCAGAACATCTTGGGAGGTTAGAGTGTGACATTAACCTCAGAGGGAGATCTAAGGGACTTCTGGTTTGCTATTACAGGAGTCAGATAATTAATGTTGGTTGATGCCATACCACCACTGGTGCACCATCATGGTAGCAATCAGCAATTGCTGGACTTTGACATGCAGCAACCCCACAACAGAAGGATCCTCCAAGAGGTCAGGCAAGGTAGACAACTGTTTAATCTTCTTTGCATCCATGGCAGCTACACCAAAGACCCACCAGTACTCTTTGAGTCCTGGAAGCATACCCTTCTGAGGGAGCCTATGCCAAGGATACATGGACCCACCCAGCCAGTCACAATAGGATGCTTCTGCCACTTGTCTCCTGGTAGGCTCAGCTCAGCCTCCAATATAGAAAACTAAGTTATTCATTAACAGAAGCAGAATTGGTGACATTAAAATAAAAAAGGTCTCCAAACTTCGGGGCAGTCTAAATTAAAGATGCCAAGGACCTAGAAATACTTCTTTTTTTCCCACAGAACCAGCTTTACATGCAAGTTTAAATGGTCAAAACACAGTCCTCACGAGCTTCAGTTATAGCACCAACTACTGTGAGCTGTAAATGCTCATCTCTTCCACAAAAGAATAAAAAATATCTCTAGTCTCTAGCTGAATGAGTGAAGTGGGAAACGTGCAAAGATGTAAAAAGTTGTGATTAAGGTTGAGATACTTTTCCTTTAATTCATGCATCTTAAAGTTAAGAGTTCAGTCTAAGCAAGCTGAGTAACCTTATGACAGTACACAGTGAACAAAGGCACCTCTCATACATGATCCATTATATCTTGGATGCCTCTTCTAGGAAAGAGAGTTCATTACAAGAGAGACTACTTTTCTCTGTTGGCTGTAGAGAAACCCAAATAACTAATTTAGACAAGATGCTTGACTTTAAATCAGGTTGGATGAGGTGATCTCAAATATGACTCGTATTATACAGTAACCTTGTAGCACTGGCAAAGACAGAATTTCCTCTCTGTGAACCTCTGCTCTGTCTGCCTGCAATCCTCTGCCTCATTCAAGCATGTATGCCAGTTGATAGGCTTTCTGGGTGAATATATTTAATGACAACTCTTCAACTCATGTGAACCAGTTAAAAGTCTCTGCTAATTTCTTATGGTATTGTCCAGCAGCACAAGTAGCCTTCTAAAGGGAGAGATCAGAGGGAGAACTAGGGCTCTGTGACTTACTATCTGTTCCTATATTGTTACTAAGTCAGTTAACAGGACTTCTGGTAAACCTACCTGCTCAAATTTAGTAAAGAAACTCCCACTGAGGAGACAAGCACTGCTGTGGCCTAAACTGGTTATTTAGAGACTTATAATATGTGATGACCTGTCATTTCTTGAAATTCATCCTGTGTTTCATTGAGATGAAGCATTCTGAGGTACCTGGGGCTTGTATACAAATGATATTTAGCATGTCTGGGGATTTTCACTTCTGGAATACTAAGAACAAATTCTGATCTTACTGGCATGAATGTAAACACAGACTAACTTCACTGACATCAATGGTGCAAAAGCCATATGCTGCTCCTCCTGGAGCTGACGTCAAATGAAATAAGAACTAATGTGCAACATGGACCTCCCTGGGCACAAATGAGATCAGAATCTGTTTGTTAAACCTTTACTGGTTGAATTTTCTCTTGGTAGGACTTTATTGTATTATGTTGCAGAGCGATAATAGAGAAAAAACTTGGGGCAACACTGCTTAAAAACTGGTTCATTCACAATGAAGAGGTTACAGTATACTTTGACCATTTTTCAAAATGTAAGACTAAATGAGAAAGAAAAAAACAGCTGTAAGCAAAGGTCAGAGCTGGATAATATGCCATCCTTACTGTTCGCTGGCTTTTCCATACCTGGCCTGTGTTTGGAATGACAAGTGGCCAAGGATTCACTTCCATTAGACTCGTTTCCATCACAGACATTCAACATGCAATAATAAAGAGTAAAACATTTTTACAGTGAATTGTTGGCTGACATTACATTCCTACCTTTCCTCTGCACTTTGAGGTTCATGGGGCAAAAAGGTGTTAGGCAGGTGAAATAAAGAACTGTGGTTTTGAGAGAATCAAATCATTTTTTACTTTGCTGTGTTCTAAATCTTTACCATGTAAACTGCAGTACAACATCTTAAGCAAAGACTAATCTTTAAGTACATATTCAATCACAGTTATTTCTGTTCAGCGAGAAAGAAAGAATAAAAATTAATAGTTACGACAGCAGCTAGTTTGCTTATACCTTATATAGTGTAGAACCACTATCATGCTGTTGAAGAGCACATTGTGCAGCCTATGCAAAAGCACTAATTTCCAAACGCCCTAATCACCCTTAACCACTCTTATAGCTTTTTTCTTCACTCAGAGATGGCAGCCTTATAACTTAACACATTTCTCTAGCCAGGGTGTCTAGAAATTATTACGATAATGTACAAGATATGTTACCGTCACACTTCATCACTTCTTATTATGTACAGCATCAGCTACTGACTTAATGGTTTTGTAATCATACCTCTTGTATACAGCATTCCTTTGGTCAGATAGAAAAAAAAATTACAGAGCAAGTTTTACACCTAAGCCACATGTATATGGGGGTAATTAGTGTCACTATTTTTCTTTAACTGATCTACTTCAAGTTAATTATTGACTTCTAACCCATACTAAGCAAAGAGATGTGGGTGGCATGAACATGGACTGACTTAAATGATGCAGGAACAAAAGATTAGTATGACTCATAAATCATCAGTGCTAGCCCTCGTGCTTGCAATCTTTAGTCCAACAGGCCTCTCAGACATGTACTCCAAGTCCTTCTCACCAATCTTACCTTTAAAGCCACCAGACCTTTATACAAAAGATTAAATTATACAAAAAATCTGTATCTTGACACTGGAAAATAGCCTCAGAAATCTAGGGCATTCCTGACTTAAAGGCATGGAGGATGTAACCATTTAATGTTATTGCAGAATAAAAATCCTTCCTCAGAAAATTCCTAAACATAGCTAGGGAAACATTTCCTGCCTTGTTCTCTAACCATTAATTGGTGCTATAAGAGACAAATTATTGAGAGCCTTTTGGTTTACCTCTTATGTTGTTACCTCCAATATTTTAGACTCCTACAACAGCAGGCAATTTGTAGGGGGAACCTAGAACCACATGGAAATAAATGCAAAAAACCTCAAGACAATATGTTTGTGGGAAAATTCACTGAGTGACTGGGTTACTGTGAGCAAATCTCACTGACCATGGTCATGAGACACTTCTCGTTAGCACTAGAAGCAGTAAGACTCCACTCAATATCTTCTCTTCAGCTATGCCACTCGTCTTCTTTTTAGAGGAGGAAAGGGAAAAAACAATGGCAGCCAAGTTATTTAGAAGACAGAAAAGATATTCCTGGCCCTGGGAGGCAAACAACAGTAATTTGGAATTATTGTGTTTAAATATATCACAATAGATAGTAGTTATACATTCTTTCATATCCTCCTGCCTACATTTTGGGGAATATCAATAGATTAAAAATCCACAACTACAACTTCTTCTCACAGACTTAAATTTTTCATTCCAGGTTCATCCCTCTCTTGTCGTTTTTCCCCATTAACTTATTAAGCTTCATGTTGGAACAACGCAATATTCTTACCTTATCTGTCTTATTTGGGAAGCTATTTCAACGCTTGTGATGTCTGTTAATTTTCAGTGTAAACATATCCATGATGAGTTTGTCTATATGATTTTTTGCCAGAAGTATCTTCTAACATAAATATTTCTACCCTGTTTCTACTGTTAAATGTTTTCTCCTCATGCCAAAATGTACTTACATGAAGAAATTCTGTTCCCTCTCACCAGATTAAACAAGCCAAGTTCTGCTGATCAATCTCTTAAGGTGTGTTTACTATTTCCTCAACCATCCAAAAAGACTTTTTTAGTCTCTGTTTGATATCTGATCTACCCACATAGTTCCACATCAGGCCTTCTTGAGGTTTATGCAGTGGTCTTAGAATCTTACTTCTTGTAGTGAAAAAAACCACCTAATTTGATACATCCAATGGTTGCATTATCCCTTTTCATGGCTTCACTGCCTTAATAATTCATAGTTGTCTCAAGAGCAACGGGGATCCTAAGGGTATCTATTTTCTTTTGTTCCCACCCAACCACTACAGAACAAGTTATTTGATGAATCTCTAAATCAAGGACTTTGCACTGTACATACTTTGTATTTTTCTGGTGAAAAAATCTCTCCTTGTATGATGATCTAGTCCATTGCCAATAGCTTCCAACTTACAATCATGTATTGATTTCATACCTAATTCTTATACCAAGATGTAAGAATATGCCTTGTTGAGTATACTTAGCAGGTCTGTTTCCAAGACCAAACCTGGAGGAGTATAACTAATAACAGCTCTCCACTCACATCTTATTCACACATCCATGAACTACTTGGAGAATTTGTTCAGTTTCAATTATTTTCAAATTATGTCACATATGTGTCCTGAATCTACACTTAAGCCAAAAGAGAGTTCTTGCAATTGTACTTCTATGTTATCAGCTTTCCTTTTCAATGGCTCTTCAGTATGTAAGGTGAAGAAAAAATAGATTAATTTACGTCTTGATTTTTGAATGGTATTCCAACATTCAGGAATGAAGGTATAAGAAGTGATATACCATCAGATTGTGTGTTATTTCTGTGCTAAAGGTGCTGCAAAGTGCCAGTCCAAAGCAAAGGTACCAACACAGAAATGCTGGCTTATTTCTATTTGCCTGCTCTGTTATATTGCAGCTATTGCAGAGGACAGTCTGACAAATTTAAGGTTATCTTCGACTACACGATACTTTTATAGTAGCTGCTTGAAAATCCACAAGGAGAAATAACATTGTTACACGAAGTGTGCACCCCATGCCCCACAGGTTAGAAATGTCCTAGTCTCTGTTTTACATTTATTTGTATGAGCTGTAAATAACTTAATCACTGCATTTTTTAAGCTGTCTTACTGATATATTAAAGCCAATTTTCCTTAATAAAATATATCTATCTGAACAGGCCTTGTAGGCAAGATAAATGGTATAATAAATTTGAGTAAGAGATTCAAAATGCATAGTTTGATTAAATTCTCATCAAAATCCATGGGAGTTCATTAAGGTTTAAGAATCTGACTCCTTTAAATATAAAGTTCTCAGTAGCTCACTAGCTAATCTTTATAATAGATTTTTCACTTTTGGGATGCTGTTTCATGACCAGTTTAACCCAGTCTGTGGATGGGCACTTGGAAAAAGGGATGGTTCTGTCTTTCCTCACATTCTTAGCTATACGTTTCCAAAGCTTCTTATAAGGCCATCCAATTAAAAACCACACTTACAAAAGCTGATTTGTTTTCAGCCACACTTCCACCTTCCTGGCCTAACTGACCTAATGCATGTGCTGATATTAGGAAAGTGGGTGACAAAATGCACAGCTGAGACCCAGGGGAAAAGGGGCAACTGCCTCCATCAACACTGATACAAATCAGCTGCACTAAATGTGAAATTTAGATCACCCGTATGTCAAACTGGCATACGGTTTGGTCATTTGCAATTCATCTTATTACCTTTAATTAATGTAGGTATTTGCTATCGCAGACTGGAATCCATTTAGTTATTGTTATTTTAGACAAAGTTAAAAGCAGACATCAATTGCAGGCAACTGATGCAGCAGACAAGAAGGAACAACCAAATGTCCCCTTTCGCAGTGACAGAGGAGGAGTTACTGCCTAAAACACTGGTTAGCTTGCCAGTGCTTCAGCAGCAGCTAAACCCTGTGAGCCAAAGGGATTCTCCCTGAGGATTGATTGTAAATGGCAGAGCTGAGCTCTGGATCATCTGCTTTGGAGCATTTATATGTCAGAGGCAAGACAGAAACCAGAAACCTCAGACAAATTGGGGAATGGGAAAATCACTCTGAATACCTAAATAGGCAGCAAGGAAACACCCTATTTCTAAAATCATTTTCCTTCTTCATGGAACAAATTGGAATTGCCCGAAAAATTGTATAAAGTCTCAGATCTGGGTGTAGAATGATCAAGTCTTAATTGTCCACTTCTTATATTGAGATCATATATCCTTGTTCTTTCTTACTGGCCTGTATGTCTCATCTGATCTTCCTCTGGTCTCTCTGAGCTCATTTGCTAAACCTGTATTCCTACCTTTAAATCCCATATAAATTATTCTCTGCTGCTTATCATAAACATAACTAACTGGTCAATTGGAGTACTGCGTCCAGCTCTGGAACCCTCAGCACAAGAAGGACATGGAGCTGTTGGAGAGGGTCCAGAGGAGGGCCACAAAAATGACCCGAGGGCTGGAGCNAGCACTGGAACAGGTTGCCCAGAGAGGTAGTGGAGGCCCCATCCCTGGAAACATTCAAGGTCAGGTTGGACGGGGCTCTGAGCAACCTGATCTAGTTAAAGATGTCCCTGCTCACTGCAGGGGGTTGGACTAGATGACCTCTAAAGGTCCCTTCCAACCCAAAGCATTCTATGATTCTATGATTCTATGATTCTATAATGTACCTATTGCTTTCACCCTTCTCCTTTCCCTTCTGACTGCCTCATCTCATGTGATGATGAGGAGTATCCATTATTTAAAGGTACCTAGGACCTGCCTCACAACAGAAGATCTCATTTTTGTTTGGTTGGTTTTCTTTTCTTCATTGAAAGAAGTTTATGCTTGTTTGGGAAGTCAAACTGGGGAGCAGCAAGCCCAAGCCCTCATCTGCAATAGCTCCATACGAGCTGACCTTTCTGAGGTTTTCTTTTTGCAACACTTCAGTGCTATATTTTGTTTGAGTACAGTTTAGGGCAATACTTAAAATAATCTCTGTGGGATTTTTTTTTTTTTGACAAACAGAAACCAGTATGTTTCTTTATCTTTATTAGTTTGTACTGTTTAGACTTAAGCTGTTTGACAGTGTTTATCAAAAGTCTACATGCTGCTTTCCCTGTTAAAGTCTGCTATTATCACAGTGTTACAGCAAACAACATAATGACTCTTTAACAACATCTCAGTTCCTTGACCTTTCAAAAAAAAGCTATATTTTCATTAATTGCAGAGATTATACAATTCTACTTCAGAACTGTCTTTACCATTTTGTCACCTCTGTAAAGGAAAGAAAAATCACCATCATCTTCTGGAGGAATTCACTGGGTAGTCTCAAAGTTCACTTTCCTTTAGACAGCTAAGTGAGGTTTCTGAATTAGGAGTGCAATCATGCTGAATTACTACTATAGTCCAAGGAGAGGAGAGAGGGACACATTTCCAGAGAGTAATTCAGAGCTCTAGTGCTTTGAATTGAGAGGTCTGTCTCTCTGTCTGCAAAAAAGAAGCCCGGGACACCATGCAGAACAATACCGCCAACTTTGCAGAGAACGTTGAGCAGAGACGGGGCTTGCATAGGGCTACCCAGGAGGTGACTGAACAGGTTCCCAGCCTGCTTTGTTGGATAATAGAGACTGACGCTATAAGCCATATTGCTTCATTCCACCCTAGTCATAATTATACATGCTTTGTAAAAAAAAAATAATCAAAATCACCCAAATGAGTTTAGAGGCACGCTTCATATCTATTTTAGCAAGATTGAGACATTCAAATCTTTTAAATAGCCTGGAAATTGTCATCTTATATGCACATTAAACATAAGACACCAATAAAATTATCTTTAGATGAATCCTGGTCAAACATTCAGTGAAACTAGGACCGAACTAACACCACTGAACCAGCAAATATGAACAGTCCTTGCATATTTTTAGAGATCCCTAATAATCTCTTCACAGATGGAAAAGTGTAGTTTTAAAATAGCTCTGCTGCTTGGGCAAGCAAATAACATCAATACAGAACAGATGAGTCTACATTTTGCACCTTATGCATTCTTGCCAAATGCACTATTTAATTTAAAGTCTTATTAAGGATGAAATGAGTATTTATTCAAATAAAATGGAGGGAGAAGCAAAGTTGTAGAGAATTCAATGGCAAAATTTCCTTTGACTTACAAGAGGTCAGAATATTATTACTCAACAGATCTTGTTCCTTGAACATTTGCTGTGTCTACTCATTTCAATTACTTAAGTGACACAAGGAGGGATATTTGTTTTTTGTTCCTCTTATCCCCTAGTGCTGTTGAAGAGGACTAGATGATTCAACCAGACTTCCACTACAAATTCTATCCTGGTCCTGAAACAGCTTAAAAAATGGAATTTTAAAGAGCAAAAATGTTTCATTGAAAAATACCCAGTCAGTTATGGTTCTTACATCTGACAAGGGTCTGATTTGCTTAGAAGCATATAGGCCAATCATGCAGGATGGCTTCAAGACCACGTGCATGAAGGGAGCTTAGTGCCACACACAGCAATGGCACCATCATCTTGACCCCGTCTTTTCCTGTATCACTACTACAGACATGCTTTGTAACTCTAAACACGTTTCACTTATGTTCCAATTCTAATGTGACCAAAATTAATCTTGTTTTGAGCTAAGGGTTGGACCAGATGACCTCCAGAGGTTTCTTCCAACCTACGTTATCCTACTATTCCCTGTACACCATTGTTTTTTGTTGTTACTTTCTTTGTTGTAAAATACTTAATTTGTTTATACATTTATTAGACTAATAATATTATATTAACATTGTGCAATAGCAACCCTGCAAATTCCTCAGGACCCTATTCTTGATCCAGCAGTAAAGCCCTATAATAAACTTGAAGCCAACAAAATCACTCCAGATATTTCCTAATGTAGCCACATCTGTTTACACTAACAGTGTTCAGCAGTTTATTTATAGCAAATAAATGATGTTTTAGATAATCAGAAAATGTCTCTCATTCTGTGATTTTGTGCTTAATGGCTTTAAAGAAGAAACAAGGATTTGTATTTCTGGTCCCTTGTTATCTATCTATCTATTTGGTTTTGATTTTTTTTTTTAAAGTTGTTTCTTTGCAGACTGAATTATAATTTCAAAAAAGGCGTAAGAAAGTGAGACTTCAGAGATGCCTTTTGCTTTTCAGCAGTTCTGCCCCATGGTCTCCAAACGAACTCCCAGCCTGCTGACCTTCTGTCAAGAAAATACCATAAACTGACAAGATAGCAAAATCCCAGAAGTTTTTATGTTGTTATCAGACTCATAGCCATGCCATAGTTCCCTTAGCTCCCTAGTCAGCCTGACACCTTTGCCTTCACCTCAGCTGCTCACCTGACTGAACAAAATTTTACCAGAAGAAAAATATGTCAGTTGATAATTTTTACGTTTTAATTAAAAACATATAAAGTTAATGTTCATGACAGCAGCTAAGGCTAAACTCTACATGTGTTCTGAAGAGTAAAGGAGATTTTCCATGCTGCCGTAGGTGTGCAAGACTCCTTCAGGGGAACTTGGAGAGATTTCTTGAATCTTTGAAGCTATCGTGTTTGTTTTTCATCATTCATTATTCATTAGTATTTGTGCTTCATTAATCCCTAGAAGTTCCAGTTATGTACCAGAATAAACTGTGCAAACACAGACATTCGTAAGCAAAAACTTAAGAAGGCTCCTTCCCCACAGAAACCAGAGCCTGAAGAGATGGAGGTTTACCAGGGAAAACCTTGCCTTTTATCCTCCCCTGTACAGCTGGGAGCAGTGGAACATCAGGAGAGAGCATTTAGCCATTGCCTCACAGTAGCAGTCACACAGCTGTACAGTTCAACATTTAGGCTCATATCCCTTTTGAGAAACAGTCTTATATCCGTAGTTATTTCTCTACATGTGTACTTACATAGGTGTTTAGACATGTATGCACACTTAGATGCATAGGCAGAATTAGATAAACAAACTTGAATCAAGGTGTGAAAAACTTACATACTGATAATTCCTACTCCTACTAGTACTCACATGTCTTATTCTGATGGCCAGCTTTTAGCAGTAGACAAGTTAGATGACTCATATGAGTTCATATGTTAACATGTTATGCTGGCGGGTCTGTATAAAAGGAAAATAATTTTTGCTGGACTGGAACAGCAGGAACTTTCTAGGAAGTCAGAGGATCCAGCTTTATAGCTACGAAATCATACTCAGTCCCTGAACATGACACAGTTTTTAAATTTCTTTTATTTATAAGTAATAATAACAATAATAATGTCAATCTTCAACAAAACTAAAGTACCTGATAGAATAGCCTCTGACTTATAATGTGCTACAATGCCTGAATGATCATCATCTTAAGTTTTGGATAACCTCTCATTGCACATAATAGGAACATGGTTTTGAAAGGTTTAAGCAAGCATAGCAAATTACAGACAAAGAAATACCTACATTTTCAAACCACTATGCACAAGCATTTTGTGCTGTTGCAGACAATAGAGCCTGTGTTCACGTCTCACTATCACTTCAGCTCAACCCTATAGCCAGTATTTCAGTCCTCCAAATTAATCAGAGCTGCACAATTCAAAAGCAGCACAAAATGATTAATTAGAATCATTTGTTGTCAAACAAAAGGAACCTACTGCGTGGAAGGAAAGAATGGGAAGGTAATAGGAGGCAAAACAAATCCTGATAACACAAATTAGGTTGGGAAATCTATCCCACTAGGAAACAAATAATACCAAGAGCAGCAGAACTGAATAAGCTGGATGAGGCTGATTACAAGCATTGGTTCAAGCTTTGCTTGTTGAGTTCCATCCAGTGCAATTTCTCTGAGGACTAACAGTGTATGAAGTCAGCCTGGAGCTCTCCAGGACACTATGAAGATTTCTGTCTCTCCTG
>VYZW01031657.1:1880-12863 GCA_013401315.1 Balaeniceps rex | reverse complement strand
CACCAAACCACCACCAGTCTGGTCAAGGGGTCGAGTGCATCCGTCACAGGTGCCCAAGCTACATTTCAAAATTAGTATATTATTTTTAAAAACTTTGCAAGCAGAAACTTTAGGTTTACAAAGGAAAAAGATATTTTTGTTTCTGACTAAAGAACAAAAAGGAGGGAAGAGAGAATTAACTGGCAAGGGCCAGATTTTTTTTTTGTTTAGAAGCAATAGTTTAAATATGAGCTCTTTCATAGGAAACTAGGGAAATAAGTGTCCAAATGATTGTACAGTTGATGCCAATTAAAGATTCAAAAGGAACAATGCAAAAGTATGACTGAGCTGTCCAAGTAGACTTTTGTCTTTGAAGTAGAGCATTTCCTGGGAAAAGTGTTTGGTAACATCAGACCTTACTATTAAAATTGCAAATGCCTCCACCACAATAACTGACAAGCATATCCTTTCAAGAACTTTGGCTGAGCTAAGCTAAGCTAACAAAGCAAAGAGAGAGAAGCAAGAGAACAGCCATCAACCCAGAAAATAAATAACAGTTCTTCAAGCTGAGCAGCTGACTATCCAGCAAGTTAGAGCTTCTTCTATCCAACAGCATACATGGTAATTGGCTGTCTTGTAAAATAATTTAATATTTAGAAATTGATTGACAATATAATCACACCTTAGTTGACAAACAAAGCTTAGAACACATTAAATAAGTTATTGTTGGTAGTCAAGGTATGCTAGCAAATACACATTAGTGACAAGCTCTTCTAATACCAGCCATTTCCTTTCAGGAAAATATGCTTTTTCAAAAATGAAGTCTATCCGATTGTCATGATTTAACCCCAGTTGGCAACTAAGCACCACACAGCTGCTCACTCCCTCCCTCCACAGTGGGATGGGGGAGAGAATTGGAAGGGTAACAGTGAGATAATTCATGGGTTGAGATAAAAACAGTTTAATAGGTAAAGCAAAAGCCGCGCACGCAAGCAAAGCAAAATAAGGAATTCATTCACTACTTCCCATCGACAGGCAGGTGTTCAGCCATCTCCAGGAAAGCAGGGCTCCATCACATATAACGGTTACTTGGGAAGACAAATACCATAACTCTGAATGTCCCCCCTTCCTCCTTCTTCCCCCAGCTTTTATCGCTGAGCATGATATCATATGGTATGGAATATCCCTTTGGTCAGTTGGGGCCAGCTGTCCCAGCTGTGTCCCCTCCCAACTTCTTGTGCACTCCCAGCCTGCTTGCTGGCAGGGTGGTGTAAGAGTAGAAAAGGCCTTGACTGTGTAAGCACTGCTCAGCAGTAACTAAAACATCCCTGTATTATCAACAGTTTTCATCACAGATCCAAAACATAGCCCCATACTAGCTGCTATGAAGAAATTTAATTCTATCCCAGCCAAAACCATTACACTGATACAAACTATTTTTATGTTGAAATATCCTTCTTTGCTCCAATAACACAGAAATTAATACTTCCTTTTGCTGCCTTTGTGATTTTACTCTCCACTTTTGCTAACGCACTTAAAGCAAAACCAAAGCCTTTCTGCAGTGTTTACGGTGTACTGTCTTTTTGCCCAAATTTACCTGAACACCAAGCCAAAGAACTGTCTTTCGACTGTATACCTGCATAGTCTCTTCTTTCCTAAAGTACCACAGTTCTTTCTCTGCCACCCACCACAACTTCCCCTCTTGCCTCACAAAACCATCAGCTGTAAGCAGATCACTTTCACAGTGCTAGAACAAGTTACATGTAATCAGCATCTAAAAATAAGGCATGACCCAGGAATGATTCCAAGGGAATGTGTCGTCTACTTGTTCTGAAGACATTAAATCAGTTATATCAAAGTCTCACTTTAGGAGAGGGAAAACATGAACTAACATACCTTTAGCATGTAGTAGAAAGGGAAACAGAACAGAAATATATCAGAGAAGAATTCTGCTATGCTAAAAATGCCATAAACAACCCAGTAAGTCAGCCACTGTGTGTCATCATCTTTGTTGGGGCTTTCAATAGCCTTGATTCTTTAAAGAAAACAAAACAAGTGAGCAAGATCAGTAGCACCAGTCTCATCTACAATGGAGAAGATTTTACATTTCAGATTTGTTGTTACATGTGAATTCCCATCATTTAATTTCTCTATATGCTCTACAGAAGACACTTAAATAATATCTATCAAACGGACAGTGTGCCCAAGCTCTTTGAATAGCAAAACCTTTTTCTACATCTAAGAATTCAAAAAGAAAAAAGTTATTTCTAGCTCTGTGGTTACAAAAACAAATAAAACCCATGAACAACATCACCTATTAGTTCATGGGATAGAGAAGAGAGGGGATAATCTTTGGCCAATTCTGGATGCACTACATTTAAATTCTAAATTTAATTCAGGATTTTGAAGTTAATCTCATATATCTTTATTAATCATGTACATGGACTAAATTCATTTTTTAAAAGGTAAACCAGAAGTTGTGCTCTAACTATTTGTTGTGGTTTAGCCCCAGTCGGCAACCAAGCACTACACAGCCGCTTGCTCACTCTCCCCCCGCCCCCAGTGGGATGGGGGAGAGAATCAGAAGGGCAAGAGTAAGAAAACTCACAGGTTGAGATAAGAACAGCTTAATAATTGAATAAAATAACATTAATAATAGTAGTAGTAATAAAAATTGCAATGAAAAGAGAACAAGAGAGACAAACAAAACCCAGGGAAAAGAAAACAAGTGATGCAACTGCTCACCACCTGCTGACCGACACCCAGCCAGTCCCCAAGCAACGATCGCTGCCCCTCAGCCAACTCCCCTCAGTTTATGTACTGAGCATGACGTCATATGGTATGGAATAGCCCTTTGGTCAGTTTGGATCAACTATCTTGGGCTGTGCCCCCTCCCAACTTCTTATGCACCTGGCAGAACATGGGAAGCTGAAAAAGAAAGTCCTTGACTAGCCTAAGCACTACTTAGCAACAACTAAAAACATCAGTGTGTTATCAGCATTCTTCTCCTACTAAATCCAAAACACAGCACTATGCCAGCTACTAGGAAGAAAAGTAACTCTAACCCGGCCAAAACCAGGACACTACTAACAAGCACTTGATCCACAGAAGCAGAGAAGCAGATCTGCAGTACTAACTGTTTTGCTCTATAAATCCACTCTTATGAGACTTGAAAATTTTTATGTAACCTATGTCAGTAAGAACAGCATGGAACAACCTCCAGTAAAGTCTTGGGGTTCCTGTTTAATGACTAACTGGCTTTTTGTTCTCCAACTGTTAGGAGAATGCAGTTCAAGTTTATACAATTTTAACAATAAAATAGTTCAAAAAAACATGTACATGTGGTTTTGTTTGTTGGGGTTTTTTTTAGTAAAAGAAGCAAAGTGGTGATTCTAGACTTGCTAAGCCCTAGATCATCACCATAAGAAGTTTTAGAAGGAAATGCTAGCAATCGTAAGTCTCATAATGACTTGAGAGTATTAAAAAGTATTTCTCCTCTCCACTCATGGCATAGAATTAAAATTAGTGTACTCAGTTTAATGAATTTAGATTTAATTCTCTTATAATTTATACCCTTAAATATTAAACACGTTGTTGCTGAAGCAACATCTGTGGGATATGTCAAAGATGCAAAGTTTGCTTTTAGTCAGTAATAAAGGTTTTGAGAACTAGGGAGGTTTACAGAATAGAAAATACAGAGAGATGGCTGTCTGTGAGTATATTTCCTGCTTTGTGAATTGACAAACCCTCCTGGGTGTGTCACTTCCTAGTTCTATAAAAGAAGAAAAAAAATCAACCATGTGACAAGCCTTATGTTTTAGAGAAAGTACTGGCACAACCACCACACCCCCCCACCCACCCACCCAGAATTGGCTTAGGTACTGGATTAAATTAATTTGAAATGCAATACAAAGATTTGACACTTAGATTCAATTTCTGTGTTATTTTGATTAGTTTGTGACTGGTCAGCAAGGTCTTTTGCATGGGATAGTAACAGTGCTTGCCCTACCCCATCAAGCACAATAAGGTGTGGTTCTTAAGGTTCTACATTAGCACAACTGGAAGAACAGGTTTTCCACAGGTGGACAGCAGCATGCCTGTTTACTGCTGTTCCTAATATATTGGGTTTCCATGGCAAGGTTTTGGTAGCAGTGGAGGGCTGCAGGTGTGGCCTGTGAGAAGAGACCAGAGGCTGCCCCCATGCTGGACAGAGCCAGTTCCATCGGGCTCCAAACCAGACCTACCGTTGACCCATGTTGGGCACCAAAAAGGACTATTGTGGGTTAACCCTAGTAGGCAGCTAAGCACTGTCAGCAGCTCACTCACTCCCCCCCAGCAGGATGGGGGAGAGAAAAGGAAGGGTAAAAGTATGAAAACTCATGGGTTGAGATAAAGACAGTTTAATAAGGAAAAAGAAAAAAAAAAAAAAACAAAAACAAAACAAACCAAAGAAAAACAAGTGATGCAAAAGCAATTACTCACCACCAGCTGACCAATGCCCAGCCAGTCCTCAAGCAACATCCCCCCTGGAAAACTCCCCTCCAGCTTTTATTGCTGAGCATGACATCATATGATATGGAATACCCCTTTGGTCAGTTGGGGTCAGCTGTCTTGTCTGCATTCTCTCCCAGCCTCTTGCCTACCCCCAGCCTACTTGTAAACAAAATGGTCAGTTTTAGTTTGTTGTGCAACATAGAAATGGGGAATTGTTATAATAATTAAATATAACTACATAACTTATATAAAGATGCTGCTATAGAAATCCATTGTAGAGCCCTGCCTTATCTCCATAGGAGCTTATACAATACACCTTTGTCTTATGAGCAGGATGTGATTGTTAGAAAGCAGAAGCGTAACTGATATATGGTTAACCTGGTCAAGAAACCATGAAGAGCTACTTAGATCTGCCAGAAGGGGAAGAAACTGGGCGAAGGGTAATTCCGGCAGGGGGAGATTGCGACCACTGACTTAATTCAGGACCAAGAGGACTGCCCCCCCTACTCTCCTTGAGCATGCGCAGTAAATTAAATTCACACTGTGGCTTTAAATCGAAGCGAGGGGAATATACACCAATGAGGGACTATTGAATAATGAGAAGAAATTTAGAAAATGCATATGTATAATTAAACTGTATAAATACTGTACTTGTTAGACTGGACAGTATGCACGCTTGGTGGAACGATCCCCCGTGCATCCAGCGCTGCAATAAAGAATGCCTACTTAATGCTACATTGGCGTTAAGTTTATTCCCGATTTCAGTGACATACTCACTGTCGGTGGGCAGAGTGAGAAACAGAGAAGGCCATGACTCTGTGTAAGCACTGTTCAGCAGTAACTAAAACATTAGTGTGCTATCAACACTGTTTTGCTCACGAATCCAAAACATAGGACCATATGGGCTGTTATAAAGAAAATTAACTCCATCACAGCCAGACCCAGTACACCTAACAACACAGCATTAGGAAACAGCCGTCCAGGCAATTTTCTCAAAGGTAGTGCTAACTTCAGTAGCTCCTGCCACATGCTCCAAACCACACTTTCTATGCCTTCACCTTTCAGTTGTTCTAATATCACTGGGTGAGGGGGCTCTACAACAAATATGAGATAAGGGAGAGGGTTACTAATGTGAACTATTTTCAATGTGTGAAACTACACTTAAAAGGAAAGAAAAAAATAGTAGGGAAGTTAGAGTGGTGAACAAAGGGATAAATAGAGGAAAGAACCAAACTAATTGCAAAGTTTCTCAATGTTATTGAAAACTTACTCCTGGACTTAAGTGCATGAATTATTCTGGTTCCACTGACAAGTTTTCCATTAGAGGTATATTGGGAAAGACTTATTTTACCACAATAAGCATGTTCAGCTCGGTATTTGTGAGAGGAGAGAATGCTTGGTCGTGAAATGGCTGACAGTCTTGCTCTTCCAGTCATTGTTAGAAGCCATCCACAGATTTAAGGAGACATTTGAATTTGCTTGCATTATTAAAGCAATCTTAATAATAATGAAAATTTAAAATTTTCATTTAAGAGCTTAGAACCTCCAATTCTATGGCAAAGTGTAGATGACCAGAAATCACTGTGTTAATAAGGCATGTTTTATTATCATCTTTTCTCTCCTATAAAATTGGATGACCTTTAAGAACTCCATAAATACAGTGCTATGGGCGTGCCCCATCTGAGTTTTCAACATCTGCTGCTGTAGTTCCTTAAGTTGATGCCTTGCCTAGTCAAATCAGAGAATGGGAACTGACTACCTCCATATGGACCCTAAAGAAAGATCCCCAATAACAAATAAATAAATAAATAAAATTAAATTAAAGTGTCAGACTTCAGAAGTTAGGGAAGTGGTAATTTTTTCCTATCTGCCAGATATTAATTTATTTTTAAAGTATTTGAGCTTCATAGGGATACTTATTAAAGCATGTGCTTATGCTCATGTCAACATATTCACTCATGCAAAAAACTTAAGATATGGCAGTCTTTGCTTCAAAGTATTCATGATCTAATTGTGAATAAGTACTGCTAGCACCTAAAAGGAAGCACTGCTGATTTTGTAAGTTTCAGTTTTACTGTAAAGCTGTGAATCCTCAAGTCTTGAAGAAATAAATGTGAAACTAAGCTATGTTTAGGAGTATGAATTACTAGCCCTGATGGCATTAGAGAAAAACATTTGAAAACACTAACCCCAAGAACATAACACTAAATTAATTTTTAAAACCATTTTAAAGCCACTCTAACGATATGAATGCTGGTAATACAGAGAACTAGCCACCCCCAAAATCCTCTCCTTTAAGCTTAGGAATCACAGGACCACTAATTGTTGTGAGAGAAAGGCTGCCCTCTAACCTTGCCAAACAAAAGTCAAATTATCATTTAATTTTGAGAACCATTATTTTCTTTGAAGCTTGTGTGCTATACATGGTATCCCACAGTTTTCCCAGTCTTCCTCCTAGATGTGCTTAGAAGTCTAAACAATAAGGATTCCTTGTATCAGTGTGTAGTGGGCTGACCTTGGCTGGCTGCCAGGCGCCCACCAAGCTGCTCTATCACTCTCCTTACATCAACAGGACAGGGAGAGAAATACAACAAAAGACTCATGGGCTGAGATAAGGACAGGGAGATTACTTACCAATTGCTGTCACAAGCAAAACAGACTCGACTTGGGAAAGATTAATTTAATTTATTGCCAATTAATTGTAACAGAGGAGGATAATGAGAAATAAGAACAAAACTAAAAACACCTTCCCCCTACCCCTCCCTTCTTCCCAGGCTCAACTTCACTCATGACTCTTCTACCTCCTCCCCCCGAGCAGCACAGTGGGATGGGGAATGGGGATTGCGGTCAGTTTGTCTCTGCCTCTCCTTCCTCCTCACACTCTTCCTCTGCTCCAGTGTGGGGTCCCTCCCATGGGAGACAGTCCTCCACAAACTTCTCCAGTGTGGGTCCTTCCCACAGGGTCACAAGTCCTTCCAGGAAATCTGCTGCAGCATGGACCCTTCTCTCCACGAGGTCACAGGTCCTGCCAGGAGCCTGCTCCAGCATGGGCTTCCCACGGGGTCACAGCCTCCTTCGGGTGCACCCACTTGCTCCAGCATGGGGTCTTTCACGGGCTGCATGGGGACAACCTGCGTCACCATGGTCTTCACCACAGGCTGCAGGAGAATCTCTCTGCCTGGAGCACCTCCTCCCTCTCCTGCTTCACTGACTTTGGTGTCTGCATAGTTGTTTCTTTCACATATTCTCACTCCTCTCCTCCGGCTGCAGTTTGTGCAGCATTTTTTACCCTTTCTTAAATATGTTATCACAGAGGTGCCATCAGTGTTGCTGATTGGCCTCAGCTTTGGCCAGCAATGGGTCCATATTGGAGCTGGCTGGAACTGGTTTTGTCCAACATGGGGCCAGCCCCTGGCCTCTTCTCACAGAAGCCATCCCTGTATCCCCCCTTGCTACCAAATCCTTGCCATCTAAACCCAATACATAGTGATAAGGGAATATACGAACAAGACACTTTTATGGTCAAGCAACAGTTCTACAAGTAGACAAAAACTTGTCTGGTTTAATCAGCTGACATGCAATGTTAAATCCACAGATGGTATTTTCTTGCATGCTGTATAAAACAGCACACTTCCCATCATTCTGCAATGGCCTGATCTAGATATTATGGGACAAGTTCACTAGACAGATACCTACCACACCCATTAAGGTAACAGCCAGCAACATCAGCTCATAAGAGTACAAATTGGATGTTAGCCATGTTAGCCATAATCCCATTTTGTGGGAGGGAAGGAAGGAAAGAATTGATAAAGCAGGGCCATCAGTGACTGAAAGTTTTAACTGAAGTCAAGGAAAGGCAAATATCTGATGAGTGTTTTGCCTTAGATTGGGGAAGAATGTGTCCCTCAGCTGAGAATGCCAGTGCAAATCCATATTGTAATACTTCTACTTGAAAAAAAAATATCTCCATCCTCTGCTACTTATGCACTATTTCAAGAGTAAGTCGCAGAAAACTCTTCTTATTCAAGAATTAGCAAGTATAATGTAGTTATGTTGTCTGAAAAGCAGATTCTTTACCCAGTGTGCAATCAGCCAATTCACACATGCTCAGGAGAGATATTGCTTTTTATTACTGGCCTGGATGCTCCACAAATCAAGCACACTGAATCATCAAATCAGCCTCTATTTATACACATTCATTACCATATTTAATTCCCTAATACATATGTAGTGCTATGATTGGTTAAAATATCTTCACCAACTATTTAAATTAATAAGCATGCTCAGTTGTCCTTCAATTTGAGCCTGGGGTGTAATTGTGGTAGGGGGCTCATGATTTGGTGGTCGCGATCTTCCCCTGCCAGAATTACCTTTTCCCTAATTTCCTTCTTAGCAGATCTTAAGCAACTTCTCTTGGTTTACTGATCAAGACAGTAATACATCACCTAGACTTCTGCTCCCGGACAATCTGTTAACTAAACAAAAGCATATTGTATAACTTAGTTAGGGTCACCTAGACTTCTGCTCTCAGACAATCTGTTCACTAAACAAAAGCATAGTTAGGGTAGGGCCTTACAATGGACATCTATAGCAGCATCAGTTTTGGACAACAGTTATGTAAAATATCTGAACAGTTATGTAAAATATCTGAAACTATAGCTTTTTTGTCATTTATAATTTTCTTTTCAACACCTGGATCTCATCATAATTACACCAAACTTCAATTACTTATTCTATAAGAAACTATTATGCTGCTATAGTATTCTGCACAACTAACTTTAAAAGATGTGCCACACACACTACTTCAAGCCAAGAACATTTTATTTTTTGCCATGTTAAATCATGAATTGATCAGTATAATATTCAAAATACAATCTACATCAATAAGCGAAAGGATACAGATCGGAAATGAATGCAGATCATGAAATGCTGTCATGAGCTAAATTTAGAACAGCCTTCCTGTAGTGGTTATTTGTACATCCTAAAAACAAATAAGTCTGTCCCAGCAGCACATAACATTAAGATCTAACAAACGAAGAAGTATCCAAAGCCTATATTTTCAAATTTAAAAAGAAATACCTTGTCAGTCTTTTCCAATACTCATATGACTAAATTTCATCTTAGTTATGTGATGAAATTACATATTACAAAGGATTTTAAATGGTGTTTATACACTAACTGTAGAGAACCAAGTCTCAAACAAATATTTACAGTTGTTCTGCATGTATGAGGTAACGTCAGTCACTATGAACAGCTTGCAGTAGACTGGATAGTGAATATTGTAGCTCAGTTTTTTGGGTTTGTTCGTTTGTTTAAAACAAACAAACGAACAAACACAAAACCCCAAACCAGATGTTTGTCCAGTAGTGAAAATGACCTGCCATGGACCAGCATTGCCACTTGTGCAGACAGATGGGGAGCTAAATAAAAGCTTCTTGGATGAGTTAATTTTTAGCTAGACCTGTTCCCTGATAACCCAGCTAGCTGGTGACGCCAAAGATGAAGAGCTGAGGCTTCTATGTTCTCCAGTGGCCCAGGGCTCACATCAGCTATGTAACTACAGTCTCAGAATACCAGTTTGATTGTGTATTACAGAATCAGTCAAACTGAATTCTAGATCAAGTGTGATTATTTTATCCTGTTACCTGATAATAATAGATACTGGTATAACTTTAATAAGTTGCCAAGTTCAGTTTATTCATGTAAAACATCTCACTCATTTGGACAAAATTCAGCTCTCTTCCAGGAAAAGACTGTTCCACACTCCTAAATTAAAAAAAAATTGTTAATTCACAGAAAAAGTATATTATATTTTCACCAGTTTGGAGGGTAGGTTTTTTTGATCGAAGTCCAGCTATTAAGATGTGGAAGCCAGAAATCAAGAAAGAAATGCCAAAAATCCATTACTCTAGTGTCGTGTAAAGTGATCACTCAAAATCCTGCAATTTACAAGGCATACCTGATGGCTCTTAAAGTTACACATTTAAGATATAAGATAAAACATGAGCCTCCACTATAAGTAAGAAATCTTTACTGCACAGTAAACCACCTGTGTGTGGTGGTGCATCCCCCCCCACTTTCTCTCTCCGACTGCTTTAGGACCTCAGGGATTCCTGCCAAGACCACAACCTTCATATAGTGAGTTGGTCAGTTAAGCGCCCCTTAATTGTACCAAAAACTCCTACGTGGTGGAGGAGGAGAGCGGCACTGTCCTTATCAGAAACTCCTATATGGCTGAGGCAGGAAGTGAGAGCAATTAGCTATCTCTTGACAACCTTGAAACAAACCTCACCTGGTTTGTAACTGAGAGGAGCAGTACCATCGTTACTGGAATTCCGCTAATTACCCACCTAGATTGTGGCTCGGATGGAAATTTATGACTAAAGCCAATCATCTCACAATCCTATAAAACAGCAGTCCTAAGTGAGGCCCTTTGAGCTCTCCTGGACTGCAGCGGGCTGCGGCCAGCATCTCCCTCTGAGTGGGACGCCTCTCAGAGCTAGCAAACTT
>VYZW01031656.1:46098-103936 GCA_013401315.1 Balaeniceps rex | reverse complement strand
CTGGGGTCATATTGTCTAGCTCGGTAAGTTTTGTTAGAACTCTAATCTGCTCTGTTTTTCTTTCAGTTTGCAGGCTCTCTCCCCAGTTTTCTGTATGCTTGAGAGCTTTGCTTCAGATCAGTAGTCATGGTGGCGAGTGCTGGGCAGTGGGCTGAAACAATTTTATCTTGATGTGATAAAATAAAAGTACATTACAAATGGCAGTGACAAGGTTTTAGTATTGGCAGTCTCACTGAAAAAAGGATGTGAAAAATGTCTGCCCACTGGGCCCAGAAGTTGTTACTGTACTGACTGTGCTACAGAGGCACTTGTGTTTTTGAGACCAAAGAAACAGATGGAGACAGAAACACTGATTTCCATGTATACATTCTGTTAACATCTTCTCAACTTAAAGTTCGCTTCACATCCGTGAGCCTTCCAAATAACACAGTAATGAATATGGAAAAAAAGTGCATGTTTTTGACTCAGCATCAACAGAGTACAACTCAGTACTCTGTGAAAAGAAAAGTACAGTGAAAGAGCCCTCCTCCTAAAGGTTATTATTATTTTTGTCTGAAGAACAGAGTCACATAGCAGGCAAGGCACATGCTGTAGTGTGCTACGAGTTGTGCTGACAAACATTGGGGGCAATTCTTACCCTGAAGACCTTGTAGACAACTTGGGATTTTTTTGCTTGTTTTATAAATGAGCAACAGAGAGAAACAATGATTGAGGGACTGCATCTTGTTCCAGTGTCCAAACCACAGGAATCGTCTTCTATCTCACAGCTCCCCCATGTAGGAAGTATTGACTGATTGCTGACTCAGAGTATCTGAGCTGGAAAGAGAGGTGCTTCATTTGGAAAAGCGCAACCTACTAACAGGGCAAGAAAATGGAAATGTTGCATACAGGCACTTGCATTTTGAAGTTTTGAAAGCCTTTTTTTTTTTTTTCCAGTCTATTAATTTGTTCTTCCAATCAGTCAGTCCCACAAAGACGCAGCCCCCCAGGCAAACACCCTGCTAGCAAACCTGCATCTGCAGAAGGTCCCTCCTTACACTATATGCAAATCTTTCTGGAAGCTCGGAATCATTTGACTTATGAGATTCCTGCCTCCTATACCCAAGTCATTCATCTAATTTACATGTATTCAGAGGCTTTTTTGTTTGCTTAGCATGCTAAGTATGAGTTTTTAGAGATTCACCATCTATATATGCTCTTTATAGGATGTGCTCATGTGTTACACAAAGGCTGTTTCGCTGTTTACCTCCTGCTGACTCCCTGGAGAGGATTGTGATGAGGTCTCCGATGCACCACGTGAAGAATATTTCCATGCTATATAGAATGTATGATATAGCCTGCTTCTTTATCCACCCTTGCTGTTGGGCTGATGCCTTTGTTCTATGGTCTTCTCTCTCTTCTTTTCTTGGCAAAGGCAAATGACATACTGACATTGTTTTGCATTCTTTATGTTCACCAAAATAAACAAATTATGAGCAGTACATACCACAGCAGGATGAGTGGGTCAGAGAATTGTCTTACACACTGTTAGGAATCACTGAAAGAACAGCTTCATACATTCTTCCAGGGAAGTTTGGTTTCCAGCCAGAGCTGTGGCATAACCCTTGGTGACATATAACATTAAAAGTCAAGTTCAGTCAAACAGAAAGCTGCCCTTAAAAAAAAATACCTACCATCTAGAGGGAAATTAAACAAAAGACAGCTTCCTCTTTCTTCTCATAAAGAATATTTTTCAAATTTTCAAACATGGTGTGTGAAGAACACATATTTGTACTTGGGCACTTTGAAAAAAGCAGCTAGATTTTCAGAGATGCTGACTCAACTTTCCACTGATGATAATGGGGTTTGGATCAGGCCCTCTGTTTGTACATGCTTTGTAGGTAAACAGAAACTTTAACATCTCTTGCTTGTAATCCTCTCGTACATGCAGAGAACAAAATTCACCATGTGAAGTAAGGAAGGAATAAAATAAACATACAGGTCATGCTTGCCAACAAAAGCAAACAGCAGGCCCTCCAAAGCAGCCTAAAAAACCTGCCTGTGAACAGTTCTGGAGTCTCAGTGCCGTTTTAACATAACAAACCCCTTCTGGGACTACTGTGGTAATTGCTGCAAGAAAAATCATTTTCATCTGGTAGCTAACTATGCTGTATTTCAAGCCAGTGCCTAGATTATCCTTAAATACCTTTGACCCCAGGGAAATTTAAATTTAACCTTTTGTAACATTGCATTTGCCAGTTCCAAATGACCATTACCATTATTTTAAGTTATATGTTTGATAGACTATGTGACCTAGTGTAGATAAGATATAATTGAGACTGGTCAAAAGTAAATGATTGTTTCACAAGCTGTTCAGGGAACTGATCAATGTGTTAATGTCATATCTTGCAGAGTTGATTGATCAAGTGAAAAAAAAAAGAACAGACATTTTCATCCATCTGCTTTCACAAATCACCATTTCAGCCTGTCCTCTGGACTCCTCCTATTTACAGATGCAGATAACTCCTGGCTCTCAAGAGAGGGGCAAAAGGCTTTCTCCTGAAGAAAAGTTACTCCGCATATTGGACTGTAGCACATTCAAGATGAAAAAGACATTGTCCACTTAAACCTCCTTGAGATCCGGAGGGCACAAATGAATGGTTCATATGGTGCCTCTCTAGCTACTGCATAGCATCTCCGTAAGAATGTTGTCCACAGGGTAAATGTTATTTTTCACAATACTTTTTGGAAAGCTGTAGCATAACCACCAGACTAAGTCCAATAACTCTTATACTGAGGGCAATGAGAACTGGGAGAAAAAGTCCTACAGCTTACAAAAGCCTGGAGAAAAAACTAAGAGTTGTGTAAAAAAATGCTAGAATTATTAAGAATCTCTATTTGCCCTTCAGCTGTCCTCTCTTTTTTCTATTAAAGCTTTGGGAAAAAAATGACAACAGTTCATCTATTTTATTAACATCTTTTCTTCCCAGGAGAATTAGATGGGTGCAGACAGAAAAGATGGAGAGGATTATTTTAGGCTAGTACCTAGGGTATTAATTATATACCTAGGGTATAATTAGGGTATAGCTAAGAATCCTGGGATAATTATAGGAAATGGAAAACCAAGGCTGAATATTTGAAAAAAATTCTTTCTGTCTGTACTGAGCTGTAGAATAGTTGCCCAAGAGAAATGTTCATTGTTTTGCATATGTAAAAAAGTGATGGACTATAAATTGGGAAATATGTCTTATAAATGCCTTTGCTTTCAAAACATGCTTCTCATTTTAAGTTCCAGATGATCCACATCTGTTGGTGTCCTCTGGTTTTCACTCGTGCCTTGTTTATATCAGAAATAAGAGATCATGGGATTGAGGTTAAAGAGCTGTTCCTGTGCTTGAAATCCTTAATCATTTGATTTTCCATGCATCCCTTCTGCTGTTGTTACTGTTTCAATGACAATCACTCAGCTCTTTTCCCAACATAGCGTCTAACCTGTTGCTTAGGGACAATGCAAGCTCCTCTGGGAACTACATCACAAGGAGCAACCTTTCCACAGAAGGAAGATGCACAGGATGCAGGAACAAGTCTCTCCTAACTCTAACCTTGGGGATTATCTGAAAATTATAAGAAAAACTCAAGAGGAGGAACAGGAGGAGGAAAGGAATGAGTCCCCCTACTGCTAGCATAAGAAGGCCAGCCAGAATGAAGCCACCACTCATTTGGCTGTGAAAGAGGTTGTATTCTGGCATGCCATCTATCATCTTGCTCAGCCAGCAGCATGGACATAAGCAGAAACTCTTCCAACTGCATTAACCACAGGGAGGGAGGACTTACAGGAGCAATACCATGGTAGCTTGGGTAAGTGCTTCAATGCCTCCTTTTTCTGAACACCAACTCCAGAGCCCAGCCCACCAGTAAACTTTGCAATCCACTGATCTGTCTGAACATCTCTGAGGGCTTCCCACAGCATCTGCAATCATCCCTTAAAGGTGTTCAGGAGCTTGCAGGCTCTGAACAAGAGTGTGAACAAGAGTACCCAGGTGAAGCACAGGCAAAAACATTATTTGAAATGTCCTTTTAATGACCATGGGGCTTTAGTCTGTGCCACTAGTATCGGCCAAGACTGGATTATTTGCGTACCTTTTCCTCTGGTGGTACCTGGTAGTGCACGCCACTTGCTTAATCTGAGCTTCTTGAGGGCAGAGAAAAGGGAAGACCAAAAATTAGAACTAGTGTTTTGAACTGCAGGAGAGTGTCCTTGTTTTTCTCTTGTTCTTTGCAGGAAGCTAATTGCTGTCATCTTTCTAGGAGAAAGTGCCCTTACAATTGAATCTCAGGAGTTTTATAACATGTCTTAAAAATGGTTTGTTTATTATTTTGGGTTTTTCCTGTTTCTCCCCTCTCTCCACTGTTTTGCTTCAGAGAAGCTAAGTGTACTGTACATAAACAGCTACAGCAAAAACTGCTTTCTGTTGTTTCTCCGAATTTTTACATACGTTTTTAATGACTTTCAATCAGAGACAATCTGTAGTTGTAATAAAGCAATGGATGTTTAGTATTATTGCTATTCCATTATTATTATTATACTGTACACTATTATTATTGAATTGTAAACTTGAACTCTGCAGTGCATTTTTACAATTTTCTGTGATTTGCAAGTGTTTGGGGGGATCATTTACATAAAACGCAGAACTGATGGAGTTTTCATGCATCCTACAGTGAATTTCGCTTTGTGGATTTGTTTTAAGAGTAATGTCACTCATTTTTGATTACCTTAGTAATTTGCTCTGCCTCTAGTTGGTCACAATTTTAATTTAAGGAAAGGATACGATGTCTCAGAGACACTGGTGGATCCTGCCAGTGAATCCCACTGCCTGTGGGAAGTGCTGATTGATATTCAGAGCTTTAACACTTCCCATTTTGCTGAAGGAGGAGCTTCATCACAGACATTCTAGCTCTTTGGGCCCTGTTTTTCACTTTTTTACATCCCAACCACATATCTCGTGCCGTGCCACAGCTACAGTACTGAATTCCTCATCAAAGAGCTCTCTGAAAGCAAGATAATACTCCCACAGTCTCAGCAGTTACAATGTCCTCCAGGAGGTAAAATACCAGTTGTGGGGATCAACAGGACCTGCCTTCTCCTTGTTTTCCTGTTTTCCTTGGTACAACAAAAAACCCTTTTCTTGAAGATAGGGCATTTGTTTAAGGCTGTACATCTTGCCATGTCCTGAGACAAATACTAGTTATCGAATAGACAGCGTTCAAAGCCATCTGGACATCTGTATGGCTTACTACATGGAGGACAGCAGTCGTCCCTGCTTGCAATCCCGGGTCGGTAACGATTTTGAAGGGTTTGCAGGCACACCCACACATCTTCAGGGTACAGCAAGTCACAAGGCATGTAGGTATGAACTGGAGCTGAGCAAAGGCAAAGATGTTCTAGATGTGAAGCTGACGGTCCTGTTCTTTCAGCTCTGGGTGACAGATAGTCCATTTTATAGGCATTTGTTGAACGGGATCAATCAAGGGGATGTTTGAACACCTGGGACAGTTTGACCTGTGATAGTGTCACCCCTGTGAGGAAGCTTGTCACTCTCAACTGCTCTTTTGCTGCTTTATCCACCAGTTCTTTCTCACATGTCCTTTTTAGCTGGGTGAAGTTTATCTGTTTTAACCATATGGTAACCAGCCATTGCTTAACTTAAAATCTTGCTGCTGAGCTGAGCAGAAAGCCAGTTGTACGCCCAGAAAGCAATGCACGGACTCTGCTTTTCCCTTCAGCACCACATATAGACATTAGAAATGTCTCCTTCATGCTCACAATTTCAGCAGCTTCCCCCAGCCAGCTAAAGGCTTAACCTCATGCTTCCTTCTGAATATGGCTGACATGGACCACGATGAATGTGGCACTGGAGCCGTGACAGTTTCTGATAATCTCAGCTTTTTTTTTTTTTTCTCAGGAAAGAAATTGATTTGTATTTTATCTGCTTTTGGCAAAAGCAAGCAAACAAACAGACAAAACATCTACTGTGGAAAGGTGGGGCCCAAGGCCTGCAGGAAGGCAGCAGCTTCTGGCAAAGGGCTTCAGAAAAAGCCCAGAGGCCCCAGGGGTGGGAGTGCTCTTTCAGCATTTTTTGGAGACTTGAAAAGGAGAGGACAATGGATTTAATCTCCAGGCAGGTTATTTCTATTAAAGCTCACAAGACAGTAAAGGTAGGGGTGGTTCCATGAAAAGCTTGGGCAACTTCGCTCCCCCAGAGTTCCCAAGAGGAGATGCCACCACAGCCTGATGCCACACATGTGCAGCCTTGAGGAGTGAGGAGGCAAAGGCAGCCCTGAAACCAAGCTCGCGTGAGTTAAAGCAGTAAAGTGGAGAACTGCAGTCGCCAGGGCGAATGCCTGGTGGACGACATGCTGGCAGCACAGAGCTCCCAGGGAGCTGTGTGGCAGACCTTGTGGACAGAGCAACAGGTAGCAAATAAGGCCAGCAGCCATAGTGGGGTGAGCAACGGGATCATGACCAGTGTTTTCTCGGCTGAGGCAGTGAAGCCTGACACCCAGAGCTGTGGTAGCTGTGGAAATATTGCACCTCCATGAGGGTCACTGGGCCAGAGGAGGAAAGCAGTGACTTGTCACCCGTGCTGTCACTCATCCCTCCCGAGGGAAGGCTTGGACTATGGCCAGTGTGCTCTGGAGGCTGGTAGTTAGCCATACGGGATTATTAACATGCTCTTATTTACTTTCTATTTTTTGTTCCCCTCTCCCTTTTGCAATAGATGTTCTGCTGTTTAAGTCCATGTGCTTAACTCATTGCGTGTGAGAGTGCTCCATGTGCACCTAAGCCACGGGTTTTCTTAGATTTCTGGGTTTGGAGTTTATGCCAGGGTTTAAACATTTCAGGAAGAATTCCCTAGAGGCCCCTCGCGGCTGCCAAAAAGCATCCTGGCAGATGGGTTGCAACTCCATGACTTGATGCAAGCGAGTGGGAGGACATGCCTGCTCAGCATGTCATGGCCCTGACGCCTCCCTGCATTCACGCTGCTCTTCGGCAGCAGCCGTGCTGCTGGGCCCACCCTGCCCGGCAAGGGGAACACTCCCAGAGAAACTCTCCTTGCATGCAGCTATTGATCTCACCAAGCGCTGCTGTAAATGATCACTTACGGCGTGGTCTGTAATCAGGATGAAGCTGAGATTTATTGAAGTGCCCCTCCTCAAGGGCCAGGGGTATTTATCTGAATTCAGTGGGTCCTCATTTGCCTGGCGACAGGACTGTGCAGATCCTCAATCACCGCCTTTTTATTTTCGCAGCAGCAGACTCTTTTCTTCTTGAAGACTAGAAGGGCAAAGCCCTCCGAAACAAAAAACCTTGTCAGAGGTTAAAAAAGCCCAAAACACTAATTAAAATAAATAACTAGGGACATAGTGAGAATGTTAGCCCACAAGGCAGGTTCTTGCAGGCTGTATTTTTCAACATTCCAAAAAATAACCACCGAAAATTTTGCTTTTTCTTTTTTTTTTCCCCGCAAGCATCTACTTGCAAAGTCCTTTCAGTAGCATGGTAGTTTCTCTTAAACATTTAGCATGTCGCTGTTTGCAAAAAAGGAGTGAATATTTTCTTAGCACATTCTAAATTATTTGAAGCTTTTTGCTAAAATAACAAATTAGTGCTCACCTTAGCCAAACCCACAAATATTTGTACAATTAAACTGCAAGCTTTGTAGTCAGAGTAGGATAAGCATTCTCTTGTATTTTGTGGCGCCAAGCAGACTTTTTTTGTCCCACTAGATTAAGTTAGATTAACCAATCAGATAAAAAGAGCAACACTGAATGTACGAAACAATAAATTAAAGCCTTCTTTTTTAGGAATGCTTAATTCATTAGCTTTGATATTTGGAAAGACTGAAATGTTGTGGAGGTGGGATGGAGATAAGGTCTTATCTGGCAATCATACCTATGGGTTTTAGCGGATTAGAGAGGGTAACTGTAGCATGCAGGTGGGTCAAACCCAAGGGAATAGAAAGAAAGCAAGGTGGCATGCTACCTTCAACTATGTCTCTTAGAAATATCTCTTTTTTAGGCCTTATGTAAGTTATTGTTATGTAAGTGACCTGCACTCAGTCTTCCTTGGTTTTGCCTCCTGTCCATTGTAGGCAGATGGGAAAAAGGTAGAGGTGAGAATAGAACAGGTTAAAAAGGGAAAGGAGAAAGATGAACTATTTCTTTGACCCAGAGCAGACCCAAGAAGATCTCTGAAGGTGGGGGCACTGTGCCAGCCAGAGATTTCAGGAGACGATTGACATGCCAAGAAGGGAGACAGTTTTCTGTGTGAGGAAGCAGGGAGCCTCTGCTGTAGGCACAGGGCAATGTGCACATGGATCCTGCCTCCCCTGGCCTGCAGGACACCCCTTTGGCAAAGACCCTCCTTGCTGGAGCACGACAGCAGTGGGATTTAGGTTGTGTGTCAGAGCCTGCTTAATTTACTATTTCCTGTGATGACTGAGAGGTGGGAAGGGGGGGTCACTGACCATCAGAAGTGAATGTGCTATTTCATGTACGATACATGATCCCTTTATTGATAGATAAAACTCACTCACTCACTCTGCAATTCACTAAGGACAAGTGAAGGCCAAATATTCCAAAAGTAGTTTTAAAGTGATGCTTTTCATAAAAAAGGTGTAACCCCTCTGGTCCAAACTCCCCCCCACCAAAGAAACACTGCTATTTTGTGGAAAGTGTTGACATACTGGAAACTATTCCATTGCTTTAATATAGAATTTCAGCCTTTCTGTTTCCAGGGATATTTTCATAAAGACGTGGTCTTTATTGCTTGAGAGATCATCTGCTCCTGCTGCTTATTCATCACTTGCAGCCACATAACACACAGTCCTCTGTGACATCATAATCATCTCCAGAGCAACTAATTATGATGCCACAATCACAGGAGTGACTTCAAGTGAGGAATAAGCAGCAGGAGCAAATGAACTTGCTAAGTAACAAATAGTCTGTTTTCAGGCAAATGTCCCTAGTAATAAAATAGGAGAAGGGGGGAAACCTACAGAAAACATGACACATGGCCAGAAATGTTCATAAATAGAACATTTAACAAAGTTTTTCGCAAACGCCTGTTTGATGTCACATGCTGTAACTAGGTTTTCTGGGCCAAATTCTGAAAAACTGGAATAACTCCAAGGATTTGAGTCACCTGTATTGGCAAGGAAACAAAATGCACCAGATTACTTCACATTTGCCCCAGTGCAACCGTACCTACTATGGAAATAGAATTAAAGCAACATCACAAGGGGCTTTTATGTTCAGATTAGGCAAAACACAAGAAAATTGATTGGAAGAGATAATTCTCAAACAACAATGGCTTTACACTGATTTAGTTAGAATTTGGCTTTGTAGAGTCAATGGTTATGCATACATAAGCGTGAAAGAGGAACCATCCTTTTACCTGTGTTACAAGGCTACCACAATCTTGGAAAGATGGCCCTGAATAAGAAGATTAAAATGGTAATGGCGACTTTGGCAAGAAAACACCATGGCAAACCTCAGGTTTCCTGTGGATCAGCTTGATTTCAAATACAGGGCAAAAAAAAAGAAAAAGATTTTTTGGAAACTGAAGACTGGGTGAAGAAGTAGTGCTTTTTTTTTTTTTTTTAATTTACAGAAAGTATACTCTATATTGAACAACAACAGATGTCCTAGGAGTGAATGCAGGGTCATAATTCACTCTCAAGGCTCTGCTGCTGTTCATAAACTGCTCAGGCACTGTCTGACATCGGCAGAGTCCCGCAAGTGAATTACAGTCCCCTACCCACACTGGGGCCATACATTATTGAATGCAAGGGGCAGCCAAGACACAGTTGGCTCATGTCACCAACTGGTTTGCAGGCAGACTGGTAGTGAAGGAAAAATTTTTATTAATCAGAGGTATTTTTTCTAAACACCTTTGTTACTTACGGGATATGTTCTGAAGCGAGTGTTGGTATTGCAGAGTTGGCTGCATTAACTTCGGGATTTGCTGCTAGAGTAGGAGCAAGAAGGTTTGAGGAGCATGTTAAACCTCCAGGAGAACATGATGTCTGAATTTCATTCATTTCTGCCTGTGTGACACCATGAGAGTAGGAAAGGACATTAGTGCCCACAAAATGGTCTGGGGAACAGGTGTTACAGCCGATGGCAGGTTAAAATAGACCTGGAGGCTCCAAGAAATAGCCATTTCCCAACTACTAGAGAATAGCCCAGATGGTAGATATTCTGATATCAGTGAATCTTTAATACTATCTCATAAAGATTTAAAATGCAGTTCAATTTCAGCACAATTATAAACTCACATCTTACAGTCATACCAAAAGCTCCCTTAATACAATATGGCTGCTTACACTAAAAGCAACTTAAGCTAAGGATCACTAGTAAATCATTTGTTTTATGCTCAATTTCTCTGAAAAAGTATTTCCCAGATGTAGTAGCTTTGGTCTCAGCATTTTTCTTTGGGATTTAAGTAACCCACAATCCCTTCTCATCTTACTAGATACCTAAAATGCTACATATTGGAAGAAAATTTGGCCAGAATTCTTCACTTGAAAGGAATATTCAGTATATTTTAGAACCCTTAATAACTACAGAAAACCTCCCTCACCCCTCAAAAAAGCCTTTACTACCACTCCTGTCCCCAAGTCCTGTTGCCACATCTTCCATAATTACCAACCCCCAGAGGCTGATTTTGAAGCCATCTATCTGGAACAGGCGCAGCTGAAAGGAGTGGGAGGAGAGCAGTGACTCAGCACTACAGACTATAATGCAATTTGCTTTCTTTTTATTTCCACTTCACCATAAAGAATTTAGCCAGAAAGGTTAAAATGAGGGACACGGCAAAAGTCAGGGCAAAAGTCAGAACTGTAAAGAAAATGAATGATTTTTTTGTTTATGTATTTTGCCGGGATTTTTGTTTTGCAAAGCATTGGGAAAGGATTGGACTATAAAAGCCTACCTTTTAGGTGAACCTATTAATACGGGCCAGGTAGTCGCTAAGAATAAATTAGGGAAATCCTGTGTTATCGATGTGTTGAAGAGTTGTATTTTAACTACTTCTTTGTTTTCAACACAAAGGAGCTGGTGTTAGGCATCAAATTTGGAAGAGGAAAGAAATAGTATGCTAATGTAATTCATGGTCAGATGATACAAAGTCAAAAGAAGTTGCAAATCTGAGTGAAGATAGAAAAATTACAATAGGCTATAGAGAGGCTAGAAGCATTGGCAAAAACAGCATAAAGGGATTCAGTGTGGGGAAAAAGAGTAGCTCAGATAGAACAATAGAGGCAAGTGATCCAGAACATTGAAATTCAATGGAAAGCAAAAATATGGAAAGCAATTGCTCTGTAAAAAAGGAAATGTTGTTACTGGGCAGTGATTAGATATGGGTTTGAATTGCAAATAAATCAGCCAAACAAAAAAAAAAAAAAAGAAGGACAAGTGCAATATCAGGCTGTATATGTCAAAGTGCAACATGAGCAGAGACAGTGGTTCTTAAGAAACTGTGTTTGGGTTGACTCTTCCTTTCTGAATGTCACACTAGCAAAGGAAAAAATATCCTAGCAAGTCATTAACTTCTTCAAGTCTTTTGTGAGAAACTTCAGATTTGGGTTATCTTTTATCCTCCAATGTCTTACAATCAGTGAGGGACTATTCCACTCTGATTTGAAAAATGCTCTTGCCCAAATTGAGACCAATAGAGGCAAATTTGTTGGACTACCCTAAGGCCTGACTCTCCCCATCCACGTGAAGCACCGAATGTTCTTCAGGTACCTTTGTTACTAAATAGCCTCTCTGCAGACATGCCCATACAAACCATTACTGCATGTTTTTTTCTGTCTTGAAGAAATACACTAGTCTCAAACCAGTCATCTGCATGTTAAGCTGTATTTAGAACAAATCATTTTAAAGCAAAACAACAACAAAAACAACAAAAGAGCCATGCTGATTTTTTTCTAGATTTTTAACAAAATGTTTGATGTTGTAGAGATTTCCAAACAATTAATGTGAAATTGGGGATTGTTGTTCCCATGATTTATTTACCATCTATAGAGAACTCAGCTGTGGTGCTGCTGCTATTGCTACTTTTCCCTCTGCATTTAGAGTTGAAAACTGGTAAGCTCTTTGTTGGGGCACGTTTCCATCGACTTAAAGTGTGTTGGAACTGCAAGGTTCAAGCTATAGCAGTGTGAAACAGTCATTTCAACAAAGCACATGCAGAAGAGGCTGGCTTGGGGTCCTTTTTGCTTCTTACTCTCCCTGATACTCTCCCTTCCCTGTGTAACCTTGTGAAGGCCTGAAGAGTCACGTTTTTAAATATGACTTGCTTTTGTGGTAAGGAAGGTAGTGCTGTTCCCACATG
Source organism: Balaeniceps rex (assembly GCA_013401315.1). Taxonomy (NCBI): domain Eukaryota; kingdom Metazoa; phylum Chordata; class Aves; order Pelecaniformes; family Balaenicipitidae; genus Balaeniceps; species Balaeniceps rex. Next base: position 91,557 of record VYZW01031656.1, on the reverse strand, counting down.
AGGAACAGGCAGATCACCTGTATCCAAGGGTTGTTGCTTGGGGACACTGTTCTCCCTGCCTGTTCACTGCTCACCCTTTGCAGTTAAACAACTCATCCTCAAGCGTCGTTTCCTCTTGTAGGCTTCACAACCCCCTCTAGAAAACTGCAGTAGTGAACTTGTGACATGCTCCATTTGTGTCTAAACAGTGCAAAACAAACAAAGCAAGGCAAATACCCAATTTTCCTTGGAGCACTGTGGGCTTGATGTCAAAAAAGGTGCTTTTCCCCAGAGGAAGAAAATGTCCAGGTTGCAGCAGATGCAAGGAATAACTTGCAGGATGCCCTGAATTTTTGTTCTGTACAGCTTAAAGAAAAAGAGTTGTGCCATCAATGATGCATTTAAAGTGAGCTTGAGTAGTCGTGAATATTTTCATGTCCCCTCTTAGCTGAATTGCTGTAATTTTGCTCCAGTAAACCCATCTCAGCGGTGGAGGGAGGGATGGAGGTAAAAAAAACCCAAAACAGCAGGCAGGCTGGTTGCGGGTTCATTGCAGACCATGCTGACCCTCCACCCTCACTCACCTCCAGCAGATCGTGCTGAGCCACTTCAGGCAGAAAATCTTTGTCCTGGCCTAAGAGACTTCTTCAGTTACTAGTTTCCTTACAACATGATTCATCTGGAGCTGCAAATGTTGAGCAGGGCTCAACAAATGCAAATGTTCACTGGGCTTTCTTTTAGAAAAGGCAAATCTCAGAGGGCAGGGGTAACTGCTGGGCCCCAGCTGCTTTCTGCTTGCTCCAGCCGGAGTCAGGCCTTCCCTGTCCACATGCTTGATAAGCACCTAAATTACCAGATTTAGTTCCCCCTACACTTTGCCGGTCCCCCGAGGGGAATCAGCTGACTGACTGGTTTCTGTCTATATATACGATAGAGGGAAGCGATGCAGAGATTTGTGGCAGAACTCGGAGGGAAGGAGGATATTTTGTTTGTCTGTGCTTTTCTCAGCTGGAAAAACATTTTTTTTTTTTACCACTGCTACTAAGAATCCTATTTCCCCTGTCTCTTGTTTTAATAATGTAGGGCTGCTTTTAATGGTGGCAGTGTAGCCAGAATTAGATCTAATAACAGCCATCATATAGAGAATCCTAGATGCAGTGCCACATAAATAAACCAGACTGGGTATTCTACAAAATTGTAAAAATGAAATAAGGAAGGTGTGAAGTTAGGGGGTTGATTTATACGTGGAAAACTAGTGCCAAGAATATTGTTATGGGCCTGGCTCCTAGAGGCAAGATTTGTTAGCAGAAACTGTCTCTAAATATTTATGCTCAGCTAAATAATTGCTAAATAATTCCAGTTCTCAGCTGAAAATTCAGGATCAGGCCTAGCCCGAATGGGTGGCTGAGTAGGATGGTCTATTGGTATTTTATACGGCAGTCCTCTTACTCAATGACACTTGTAACTTTCAGGATATAATTAATCTCCTTTTATAAAGTGCTCTTCATGGTCTGTCATTGGAACACTTCTTTTAGAAGTATTTCTTTAAAATAAATGAAGCACTTAAAAGCAATATATTCGGTGTTATTTATTTGGGAAGTAGTGAAGAAAGTTGTGCTTTTCTGCTCTGATTGTGTACTCTGCTTTGCATGAACTCTATTTTTGTCAGTTAACAACTTTGTGTGTGAGAGTGAGATTATGCTATTACTGCCATTATTTAGGCTTCTGCAGCTTAGGGACAAGATTCTTTTTAATGTTCTTTTTACCATGTTGGCTAATACTTACTGTGCTCAAGATTAATGGTGGGCTCCCTGTAAGGAGTTTTTTATGGAGAGACTCTAGAAGAAATTACCTCTTATGAACATACAGGGAAGAGAGAGCCTCATCACTCAATGCAGCTGGGAGACAGACATCTACAGTACAATATTCTTGTATTTTCCTCATCTCAGAGCAGTGTTACAGTGATGTGGCAAAGGGGACTATTTTGAGTTTATGATCATGAAACAAAGAAACATTTTAAAGGGACCTTGTCAAGATTGGGAATTCTGATATTGGTACAGACCCTGCAATGGACTGGCTTTTCGTTACCTCTGTCCTCTCCCCCAGACCATCTCCTCCTCCCCACAAGACCCCTTCTGTAAATCTGTTGAAATAACCCACTGCTGGGATTTATAAAAAAACTGATCACAGCAAAAGGGAGAAGAATTGCTTCTGGGCAGTTAGCACAGGACTGCCAGGGCCTGAGAAAGAGCAGTGGTCATTGTGGGCTATTCTACACACGTGTTGTGGGATCTGAGGGCTAGGGATACCAAATGGTGTGCTCTTGACATCAATGAGTCAATGGATTAGCGTTTTCGAAAACTGAGCCCTTATCCTCAGAGGTGAAATGGCATTAATCTCTCTTGAAAATCAGATGCTAGGAAGAAGATATATTTTTCCCAAATAGAGACTGGGGGATTTTTCCAGGCTTTCACATGCTTTGATCTGTAACTCACTGACACCACCAGACTTTTGGACAAACCTGCCATAGGTTGCCACTGGAGAATCAAAATCTTTCCTCATCTTCCCTTCTCTCAGATCCCTTTTCTAAAGCACTGGACTGTCAGAAGCACTCCTTCTCCAAAGGAGGGAGAGACAGTTCTGTGACGTTAACAAATGACTGGTCAAAAAATGCACCCTAAAAACTTAAGACTCTTAATTTTCTGGACTCTAAGACTTTATTGGATTTATGGAAGGTAAGGTATCTTGTATCATTTACATGTACAAAGCAGCACCTATCTTCTGAACCAGATATATTTTGAATATTTATGCAGAAACAGCTCCTTTATGCATTTTCAAATGTTCCTGATCTAGTTTAATCAATTAAAACAACATTAAATGCATTTGAATATCTCAGTTCTTTCTCTTCTCAATACAATTCTCAAATGTTTTCTTTTCAGAGCCCAAGGTGATGAAAAATAGATTCATTTACTCTATTACTTCTTATAATTGTGGCTCCAAGAATTTTTTTCCCTAATTTTGAAGCCACAAGAAGACTTTATGTGGCTCTAAAACTGCTGTTGGTTTTCATACCACAATACTCAAGGGCATATCTCTCCTTCAGGCTGCTATTGTTTGCAATCTGGAGATAAAGGCTACACTTGATAAAACTCTTTTAATGATGTTAATATTAATACTTTGGTGGAATACTCTATCGTCTAGTAATAGCTTTAAAGAGTTTGTTGAGATTTTGTCATCTCATACATTTTAATAGAAAATTAGGTTTGTGATTAACAAGAAAAATTTATCTACCTGTTACTTTATTTTACTTACAGTGTCATATAACGGCTGCCAGTGGAATAATGTATACCTTGCACCATATGTAGCTCAGCACTCATGGTGAATACTTGATGCTTCAGAGAGAAAGCAAGGTGCAAACTAGTTATGAGCATTAGCATAGGCCATGCTGTTCAGTGTCAGTCCCTTGGGAAGCTCTGCACGGAGGTAACCTGCTCTGAGGGCAGGGTGTGAAGCATTTTTGTCTGAAGGAGGGAAAGCTCCCAATTTCATAGGTAACCCAGCTGCTCCAATACTCCCTTTGCAGGGAGAAGGTCATTTTCTTATCTGTAAGCCAGCAGCTCTGTGTAGGCTCTGGAGCTAAGCCAGGAACTCATAGTCTGTCCCTCTCTGATCCTTTGGAAAGTTTTTATGCTCGAGGAAGTAGGAACGGCAGCTTGAGAGAATTTAACTGCAGGGCCATGGTGAGGAGGGCAGGGGAGTCCCCAGCAGTGGAGGGCTTTGTCGGCTGGAAGTACGGCTGCTAACTGTGACTGCAGTTGCTGAAGCCGTGCAGTGCCCCCATGGAAGAGAGCTCAGGTTAGTCCCAGGGCAGGGAGATCCCACACTGGCTTCAGTGCCTGAGGAGCTTGAGCTGCAGAGCGTGCAGCACAGCATGGCATCCAGATCATTGCAGTGGGGTCCACTCTCATAAAAGCCAGAATAAAGAAACAGTTCAGGGGCTGCTCAGTGCTTAGGGACATGCCTTCACTACTGCATGTCTAACAGCCATGATGTACACTCTGCTGACTCCTTTGGTTCCCATTTCTAACCCACTTTTGCCATATTTATCATGGATCTCCTCAGTTTCAGCCAAACCAGCCATCCTCTGGGCTTTAGGTTCAGGTAGTCACAGTCACATTTCACTACACCGCCTGTGTTAGAGATAGGAATACTGATGACATTAGCTATTGAATCTGCATCCAGTTCTCCAGCAAGTACACAAGCATGCTAGAGCGAAGGCTTCACTAAAGGGACTTAAGCCCCTACGTGAGAAGTCCTCCTCTGGGCTGCAGCACTGCTCACTAACAGGGTTTCTTAAGAAACGTGAAAGCAGACCTGCATAAGGGAAATCTTATCGGGACAGAGTCAATAGTATCCAGTGCTATTGCTACATAAAAAGAGGGAGGCAGCATTCGCCAAATAGGCCAGATTTACTCGCATGCAGGAGAGTAGGGGACCAACCTCCGGGCCCCTTGGCGGAGGGGAGCACTGCTCTGCCCGGCATGGGGTTCCATCACAGCGATGTGAGCGATATCACTATCCTTGCACGGGTCAATCACTTCAGATGCTATTGCATTCCCAGCTGCATAATTTATTGTGGCTGCCACGTGAGGGCTAGTGAAGACAGCCAGAATGAAGTGCTGTGCCAGTAACAGCCTTGGTAAATTAAGTAGTGATGGGCCTGAGCAGTAAGATTTTGATATGGATCTGAATTTTGAACAGCTCGAGTTCAAGGGAGCTGGGATCCTGGTTTTGGGCTCTGTCCCATTTAGAATTACAGCAAATGAACCCATCACCATTTTGAACCCAATGTTTCACACTGTGATAGTGGCTGTGGGAACACTTGATCAGCTGCTGTCAGTCAGAGCAATAAATTGGCCAGCTTTGTGTCAGCTGATGAAAATGCTGCAGGAAAAAGTGCAGGCTTTAAATGTCCTTTGGTCTTTTTACTCTCAGGCCAAAAAACAAAAGATCTTCGTAATAATATAAATAAGAATGAATTCCCCAGATTCCCCTCTCTTTCAAGCTGGTAAAACAATCATCTTCTCTTCTTGCAATGCTCATCAGAGCTCAATTCTTTGTGTTGCAGCCAAGTATAGCAAAGCCACTGCAAATTAAAGGGAAAATAAACATTCTCTTCTTGCTTGTCATTTGAGGTTATCTTAACCTGATTCTAGCTGAATGCCACTTTTCAGGGCCTTATTACAAAGCCCAACTATTTCTTCACCTGAAGGAACTCGCCTTCTCCTGAAAAATTTCTCAGAGAGGAAGTTTTCATCCGTCACATATGGAAGGATTTTAATCTTGATACTAGACAGCGTGCAGGATTCATGCTTCATAATGAGCTTCCACCGTGAATCAGGATGGGACTTTAAAGCTGTTAGGGGTGGTGGAATGTGTCAGTGGAAGATAATCCTGCTTGGAGTTCCCTAAAAAGACCTAACAACTGTTGGGCAAACCAGTAGGACTGCCTGTGCTGGTAGTCTCAGTTCAGCAAGCTCAGTCTGTATGAGTCTTTGTTTGGGCTGTTCTGAGTGCACCTTTTTATCTTCCAGGTACATTATCCAGCATGTAACTTCCAGGTGACGCTTAGGTGGTATGTTTAGCCGGAGAATAAAGCTTCATTGCAAAATTCAATGTATGTTGGTTACCTTGCAGGAGCTGCAGAGAAACTCTGCCAGGGAGTGTAGCATGACAGGAAGTCTTCGACTTGCATTAAGAAAATACGATATAGACTACGTGATAGCCTTCTTTTATTTAGTGAAGAGCTGGACTATTATTTCCACTAAGCTCGACAATCTCAAGTATTAACAGCCTCCTTGGCCCGTGTTAGATGTCCTATAGTTATGTGCATGAGTACTAGAAATACAGAGCTAGCAAAAATAAATGATTTCTTGCTGAATGCCCAGTATTCATGACACTTTTTCCTTTCTTTTCTGCTGCCCCAGGATTAATTAGTACTATTTTCTAGATCTCTATGGCCAAGGAAACTATTTATCAGTTCATTTATTGTTTCATTTTGCTATTCTAGATGTGATTGTTATTCCTGGGATTTTTTCTTTCTTTTCAATTTTTATTCCAGCATCTTTTCTCTTCCAGATAGTTCACATTGCCCAATGTAACCTTGCTATCAAAGATAATGGACTTTCTGAAAGACTCTTTAAGTCTCTTCTATGAATAATCCTAATTGCCTAAACAGCCCATATGGCTTCCATGAGATTACTTGTTTAACTAATGGTTTCTCTCTCTTGCCTTACTGTCTCTTTCAATCTATCTGGTAATCCAAGGTTATAATTGGTCACAAATACTTTGTTAATTTGCTTTTGCAATTCAAAAAGAAAAAAAAAATCACTGAATAAACGGTTCTTCTTTGCTCACCTTGTGAGGCTATCAGTCTTTGACAATACAAAATTCTAATGAAAAGCTCTAGCAAAATTTTGAAATATTTTCATCTTCTCGGCTCTTCTGACTAGTATTTTTAAACTCCATTTTCCCTGTTATAAATCTACTGGACTTACCTAATATGCATGCATAACAGTAAGCCTGACAATATCAGCCTACAAATATGATTTAGTAAACATGGTTATTATGAGGAGGGTATTTCTGTCTTGACAGTACCATCATGTATTGTGGTCCTTCACTGTCCTACAGTACCTTTTAAGCAGTTGCCTTTTTCCAGTCTCAGGAGAACTTTTCAAGTGTGACGAGGTGATAATCTATAATAGGATTTCTGCCTACAGAGTATTCACAGGGTTTTGAAGCTAATAACTTCAACCAAAGATATTAAGCATTCTTGAAGGAAGCATGTCCAAAGAAAGAGTAATCTCAATTCTGATGTAGAACAATAGATCACCTACTTAAAGGCTAACTGATGAGTGCAGATGTTCAGGGATCATGGCTAATTAAATCAAAAGCTGGCAACCACTGGATTCTAAGTACCATATGTTGTTTCTCAAAAATAAGTGATACTGCTCCTATCCAAGAGGCTGCCACCACTGTCAAGAAGCTAATAAAAGAATTTGGGGTCTCAGTGGATCTGCACTGGAGCCAACGATGTAACTTTGAAGCTGCCACTTTGCAGATACAGCCTAATGTTTGTGTGCCTGAGACCTAGACAGTAGTGCTTCAGTCACAAGTGTGAGAGTTGCTGTCTGTTCCTCTTGGGAACAATTTTGCTTGCTAGTATTTGATGGGAAATTTGGTAGGGAAATAGGGTGCCTACGCTAATGGTAAAATGTTACAACACTATTACAGGTATTCTGGAAATACTTTAACAGTCCACTGTTTGTACTGTGAATCATATCACCAATCAAACCTTGGAAGAGTTTTATCTGTTTATTCCATTATGCACGAATATTCAGGATATAAGTCTTCCTCCCACAGCAGCAGGGAGTGGATCGACTCTGTTGAGCTCTGTACTTTTAGCTGTGCCTGTCTGCAGGCAGGAGTTGCTCCTCCATGTAGTTTGAAACAGTTGTACCTGCCCCACTGCATGGTTGTGGCTGATGTTTCAACTCAGTCCAATTTTTTGCACTCTACAGGGGTGAGGTTCCCCAGGCAAAAGGGTGGCTTGTCTCAGCCAGGGAGCTAGGCAGGCTGGGCTAGCGGAGAGTCCGAGCTGGAGCACCGAGATGGCAGGACAATGTAGATCTGTCCATGTTGGCCGAATTCCTTTTTCTTTCAGTGAATCTTGGAATGGGCCACTGGAGACCTATGCAAACAGAGGCCCATGGGTATTAGGTGTGAAGGAAAGAAAATATTCTGTAGTAATTTTACACTACCTTTTTCAAGTAGCCCAGTCACAACCATCTGTATTCTGAGAGAATATTTGTGCAAGAGAAATTGCATATTTGATACAAAACAGTGACCATTTTTATTGTTGGTTGGATGTTCTGCTTAACCATACTCACTGGTTTTGCCTCTTATATTGAAAGCTGATCACAGAAATTAAACACCTAGCAACTGTAGTGAAAAAAAGATAGGGAAAAAAAAGAGTGAGTGCTGAAGGCTCTGAAGTTCCAGTTCCTAAACACAAGACCTCATCTTCTGTTTCATTACAGTAAATGGCAACTTGACCAGCAATTTGGGGAATACAGTCCTTATGAAATGCAATGTTAAACATCCATTTTTTAAAAGTCTATTCTGTGCAGTGTTTATGATACATTATTTTCTCTGAATTTCATGTGTCAGCTGTCTTATGAAGGAAACACTTTCTTTGAAAGAGATATAAATGGAGAATAAAAATATGGGGTTTTAGCCAAGACCAGACATTGTAGAATTAGCTGTACTTCAAGTAGGAGGAGCTCTAAAAGGGCAACACAGAAAGTTACTATAGTAAATACAGTCACAAAGTTTCAATGAAACAACATGGAATTTAGCACTTAAAAAGGCAAACCCTTTACCTGTTATAAATTATGACAGTAATTTCTAGCTCATAACACCTCACATAGTGATTCCTATCAAGAAAATCTTCATTTGAAGGGAGAGATGCCTCATCAGGTGTGCTGGAGCACTTACTACACTTGCACCTTCCTGAAATTGCCTATAACCATGACACTTACTATCCTGCTGTTTACTCACATTTAAGATTAAGAAATTATTCATTGTTTAATACAGCATGTAATGCCTCCTCTAGAAAACACCTCCTCTGTGCAAACATACCATGTATTTATTATGAATGAAACTCATTAATAAGTAGTGCAATCGATATTTGAGCTCTCACAAATATCAAATGCTAGAGGTTGCTGTTTGGCTGCTAGTCATCCTAATGTCAGGATTTGGAGAACAGGTTGTACTTCAGCAGAGGTATCAATTTCCATAAGTCAGAATCAGAAGTCGTGTCACCTGTTTTGCCATCTATCTACTAAATCTTTCATCTGTCTCTTACACACATGCACACACGTTGCAGTCACTAGTTACGGCTGCAATACTTACTGGCTTCACTTTTACAGGACTTTTCCCCACCACTGTGTTTATGCCTAAGGCAGGAAGATCTTGTTCAAATAACTCCCCATTCAATCGCCTTCTACTCAAATTGGTTTCTTCATTCTTAACCAGACTCTCATTGCCATCCACATTTCATCATGTGCGAGGCACTTGAGTCTAGTCCAGCTCTCAAAAACTTAGAAAAAGTTGAAAATGTAGGTAGGACTGATAAAATTTTTCGATGTAAATCTCTGTGTATTCTTCTGTTGGCTGTTTTTCTTGCTGTATTTTTCTATTGTGAACTCAGTGTATGGAGTCTGCCTTGTACATCCAGACAAATCCAGACCTGATGAACAAGCAGGGCTATGAGGTGAGTGAAGTGAGTATGAGTAAATGACTAAATCTGCAGGAACTGAGAAATGATCCCACTGGCTGAGCAATTGGCAAGGTGTGCGATTTAGCATAATTAGAGAATGACTGCCTTTAGAACAGCTAAAGCCCTCTCTGAATGTGGCTGGAGGTCTCACAGAGAAGCAGTTCTCAGGGTCCTCAGACTGTACCTGGTCTTTGCAGGTCACTGCACAGGTTTTGGTCCTGGACATGTGCCCCACACCATAGGGCACGCAGCTCCTGTGGTGAGCAATCCCCTACCTTCTCCGTCCTCTATCCCTGCCTCATCCTAGCAGGGAAGCTCACTGCCCTGCTCTGCAGGGCATGCTCACTGTCCCCTGCAAGAGCCCATCCTCTGATGGGCTCACCACAAAGACCAGGTTCCTCCTCCAAAGACTTCTGCTGTGCTGTTTTATCTGGTGTAACGTTTCATGAAGAAATACTTGCCTAAATAAATAAGCTGTACACTTTGCAGAATGTTTCCCAAGTACAGCTCTCTTTACCATGGTCAGGACAAGAAATACTGAATTCAATGCAAAATTATTTTAGCTGTTTTTCAGTGTTTCTTGCATTTCTCTTGACAGGTCTTTAGACTTTGAGTGATGTCCTTTTGGGACCCTAAAAGATTCCTTTTTGTAAATTCTTCTTAACCTTTATAAGCTCAAATTTCTTCTCTTGAACATGAAATGACACATATTCTGTTCCTTTTTTGTTCTTTATCCTTACATGAATTCTTTTTAAATGTCTGTTCTACATCCCTTGTCTTTGTCTTTTTTTCTGAGAGAAGAAAACCCACTGCACCAAACCTTATTCTACATAAAGCTGGGCTGGAGCCATCCTACTATTTGTTAAGGCTGATCTGTTCTGATTATTTATTTTATTCACTTTATGAGCAATGTAATACCTGACCCATTCACAGACAGGCATCCAGGCATCAGGCTTCATAGCCTCACTACAAGTAAATGTACAATAAAGTAAAAACTAAGAATGTAGCAAGGTCAAGAGTATAAGCAGTGTTCATAATGTCCAACTGAATTCATTAGTTGTATGAAGACAGATACCCCAAACCATCACAGGAACATATATGCATGCAGTTTAATTCTGTTACACAAATATTTTAAAATGTCATTATGGCACTTCCGAAACTGAAATTTTATTTTGGGGCTGTTAAGCAGTAAAATACCCATGTGTTCCTATAGGAAACATAGGTAGAGATTTCCTGGCTCATTTTCTGCTATAGACCTAGAAACTTTCCCTCCCTCCTTATTTTTTCACATTTTTTTTTCTTTAGGTATGTAAGAAGCACATTTGCACAGCAGTCCAATACAAGCTGTGTAAATCAGCGTCACTCCAGCCAAACAAGCAGAGCTATACTGATTTACAATGGCTGAGGCACCAGCTGAAGATGGTCATAAATTTTGTGGCTGTTTTTGACTTCAGACTTCCTCCTTTCTCAAGGATATGTGTGATGAGATCTCTCATGTAGACCATGGACAAGTGCACTACACCTTTCCTTTTGAGAAGCTGTGTGGGTTTGTGCTACATGTAACTCCTAAAGGTGTTTTTCACTGTCCTTGATTGTTCTTCTACTAAGTCGGCAGTTAAGCATAGCTCTGAAGAGATACAGTTTTCTTACTCTGACTATAGTTTTCCATGCTTTTTCTTTTTGAATATTGACATCCTTAATGCATGACATGTTAATCGAATAAATACTACTTCAAGCAGTGCATAGCTGAACTTAATTTTTGAGGAAGAATATTCTCCTCCCTTAAGCATCACTGAAAGCTTATACATGGAAAAAAGAACAGTTATCTGCTGAACTGTATCAGCGTCCTCTGATATAGCCATCTTTAAAGCACTCCTTTGGGTAATAGTACTAATTAAATCCTGCAATGCTTATTCAGTCTTCTGTCCATAAAAACTCCCACTGATGGGATCTGAGAGTCCTCTGAAAAGCAGGGCTAACTTTATTTACGTGTATAGATATGGACTCAAATGCCTAATATTACACAGTCTGTTGGAAAATGTTGGCCTCCATGCTCAAGGACCACAGAGTAAGAGACTTCAGAGCTGGACTGAAAATCAAATAGGGTCTTTCTCAGCCTCCTACAAATATAAAGATGCACAGTAAACTACAGTGTATACTGCTGGCTAGAATGTCTTTCTTTCAAGGAAAAAAAAAAGAAGCATTGAAATGATAGAAAAGGAAATCAATAGTGACTGATTTCATGGCATAGAAGGAATTTGTGGGACATGAGTTCAAGGTAATGCACAATTACAAGAATAAACTATTATTTCAACTACTCATACATAATGCTCTGTTCCAAAACATTTGTAGCTGCTCTGGAGGAAAGCTCTACACAAAGCTATCGGTACCAGAAAAAGTGGTTTGTTGAAACATTGTTTTGATGAAAAAACCCACAGAAAAATGAACTATACCGTAATGTGAGCTGGTCCTATTGTATATGGATAAGTCCTTCTTGAAATTTTGTCACAGTTGGGTGAATGGCACATGACACAATGGTGATTCTTCTATTAACTGTGGTTTGTTATCTCATGTCTTGTCCTGTCCGGATTTCTGTGGTTTGAGCAGTGGAGCTTTTTTCCTGACTGAAATAGATCTTGTTAGGAAGTGTTTCGTGGTCTGCCTGGATCTTACCAGGTTTTGGGGCTAAGTCCTATATTCTCCATTGCTGTTTACAAGCCAGGTCATTGTGAATGTGACCTTCTTCAAAACATCTTGGTAATTCCACTTAACCTTGCCAGATCCTGGCACCGCTGTTTTTAAAAGCCTGGTGGAAAGTCAGTGGGACTGTGACTCCTAAGACACAGATTTTCAAAGCTGCCTGTTTACATTTTGATGATTTGGATTTCTAAGTCCTGCATGTTAAGCATCTAAATCCCTTTGGCCTTGCAAAGCTAAGAGGACTGAAGAGAAATGGGGATGGTTTCTGTATAGCACTTGGAAGAATATCAGGTAGTTTATTTTTGCCTGTTCATCCAGCTGCTCAGCCATTTACCATCCTAATAAGTCTAAGTAGGCAACCTTCTGTTTCCCTAAGGAGTCTAGATTGCCTGTGGCTACGTGGACTGGTCTCTAATAGACAAAATATCCTATATGCAGAGGAGGTCGTGCTGGTGCATTGACATTTGCTCGAGGAGGGGAATTTGCCATTGCTGTCCATCTCCTCAGCTGTTTTGCAGGCCATTTGTGTCCCTTCTGCAAAGGCTGTGGATCCCGCATGTTAGCCCCCCACCTCCCACAGAGGTAAGCCTTTCCCCTCTGCAGGTGTGCGGGCACTGTCCTGTCCTGGGATGCAGCAACTCTGCACCGTGATGAGGGATCGGGGCCGATGCGACTCAGGCATCACCCTGGAAAGCTGCTTGGCATGCAGTGTGCCTGCTGCGCTTGGCAGCCCGGTGTTTCATGGCTAATCAGCATGTGCTGGAGCACAGACAGCACAGTTTAGAGTGGAAGTGACCCCCAAATGTCCCTTTTTGGGAAAAAGCAAGGGTCAGATTAAAGTAAATCTCATGACTGAGGTGGCTAGGCTGGAAGATCTTTTTAGTCTTGCTCCTGGCTCCAGGTGGCCCCTAGAACAGCAAAGGCCAGCTGGGAGACTGCCCAAAGAGAAAGACAAGACCGGCTTTGGACCCCCCTGGCAGCTGGCCCTCTAGGCTAGCTGCTGGGCCGGCATGCACACGGGATAACCACGCTCACCCCTCAGCCTGCCACAGCTTCGTCTCTGGGGACAGTGGATGTTTATCTGATGTCAGCTATATCAGTTTGACATTAATATCTCCAGCAATTAGTGCTTTTACAAATCAGTCATGAACTGCAGTTTTAAACTGTTTTTAACAACCAGAGCACACTGCCACTAGGAAATGAAAGCAAGTTTTTCAACAGCAATATTTTAATGAATAGGAAAGAGAAACAGACTGTACCTGCTGTACCTGCTGCCAAGTACTTTGTATCGTGTTTTAAAGAAAACAAGACTCTTGTTGCATTTTCTCTTTTTTTTTCTTAGTAGTAGAAGATCAATTTTTCTGGCTGGACACAACACAGGAGAGAAACTCTCAGGCTTGTAATTCCCTTGAACAGGCAGTGAGCTTGCAAAGCAATTATGGGCTTCTGTGGATTAGGATAAATAACCTCTCTGAACTACGATGTTGCTACATACAAAACCAAAGTATATCCTACAGCAATCTCTGCTGTGCTTTGGTCTAGCTTGAACCTGCCAAAGACTAACTCGATAGATGACTTTCTCATAAGCTTAGCAATAAGCAGATATTTTTATGAAATTTCCAAACTAAAGCAATGCTTGCTCTTCGTCACTCGTATGGCACGAGGAAGCTCAGTGGCACTTTTTTTTCCTGCAAGGGGGTCCAAGGAGACGCTGTTCTAGTGTGATGTTATGTTCTCGTGAGCACTCCTGGACCGATGTCTGGGATGGTGGGAGACTGGCAAGAACAAAGCAAGAGGACATGAAGAATTCCTTTTCCCAATGAAATTTTGAAGGAATTTTAGGAAAACAAAAAACAGTCTCAATATTTCCAGGAAGATGCCAGGGTATGTGATTGACTGAAGGTCCGCTTGGATCTTAGTGATGTGTGAGTACCCAGATGTCACATCCTCGATTCCTCTTTACCCATGCATCTATCATGACATTGCTTTTATTCCCTGGCACAGAAAGAGATGTGCCAGTATCCTCTTCCAGGCTTTTGGGGGATCTCAGTTGTAGGGCTAGGAGGAAGGAGGCTATCTCGTGTTTCAGTAGTCTTCAGGGGCTCCTGGCCTCCAGACAGTGAAATAAGGAAGCTGGAGAGCTAAAGAAGGCAGAGGATAGGGAGCAGCAGAGTGCTCCTTAATGTGGAGCTTTTCTCCTAGGATCAGGCTCCAGCCCATGGCTGGAGCTGCTGGGGTTGTGTGGGAGTCCTGCTGCCAGACCAGGGTGTTTCACCTGAGCACTCGTCCACTTACCATCATTAAAGAAACCACAATCTTTTAAATGAGACATGACTTAGCCATTACTTTCTGGTTATGTTCCAAATGAGTAATCATAATTTACACAGGTTGCACGCTCTTCAGGGAGAGTTTTTGATCTATACTTAGTATACTCACTATTAATAATGGGGACCTTTGCAGAGGTGGGTGATAGCTCATTAACATTCTTCCCAGGACCTTCTATGTTTAGATGTTGTGTTGATAATGCTGTCTTCTGGTACAAGTGCTCAGAAATAAAACTCTAATATAATCGGCAAATTAGCTGCAGAATAATAAGCTTCATTACAGCTAGCCAGCTACTCCAGCCTTCTGCTTTTATCAATGAATTAAAAGCTCTTCATCTGCAGTTATTACTGTAACATGACACGGCAGCAATGCTGAACAGTTGAGAAAGCGATTTTGCTGCGATAAGCATGGTCCCCCACAGACTCTGTGGTTCTGTAGCATGCATCCCTAGCCATGGGATTGTTCTCCATAATCAAAGATTTCATTTAAAAATAAAACTGCATTACAGCCAGTGTGCCTGTAAAGGCAGCTTTTAAAATAGCCCTCCAGTGTAGGACAGCGTCAGGATGTCAGTCTGAGTCTGCAGGCAGACAGGAAATTATCAAGCCTAATTCAGTCGCTGCAATCCTCCATGTATTTTGTGCAGGGGACAACGAGAAATGTTGAATGTTTAGAGAAACCCTAATTTCTCTTTGGACTTCTGGATTTCCCAGTGGGTCTTTGTGGAGCGTGGGGTCTTCACTGTTGTCAGTGTCCTTTTCTGAGGTATTTGTGTTTGTCCTAGGTAAAGATTGTAATTTTCAATCCTTCTCCTTTCTGAGATTTAGAGAGCTTTATGCTGACACTTTCTTTCCGTCATGGATTTCCCATGATGTTTGCTAGAATCCTCTCTGGCCTTTTAGGGTTGGTATGACTAAACAGATATATGATGAAAAGCAGCTTGAAAAAGATTTTGAAAAATAATTTAAAAGTAGTTGTCAGCTCAAAATCTGATTGGAAATCCCTACTGCTTTCAGCAGAATTTACCCTGGGCTTACATCTCCCAGGTACCTAACTACAACTTTGCTCATTTTGAAAGGGATCTTGTCACTCCTGAGCTTTGGCAATAGCCAAAACCTGTCTTTTCCAGGTGGAAAGTCTTTTGAATGGTGGTCACCAGACACAAGGACACAAGGGCCTTGTGGGAGTGCTGTCAGAATGGATGCCTTGGGTGCTTGATGCCCAGGCCTGAGAAACTCTATTTGAAGCAAGAAGTCTGCAGAAAATTCTACTACATTTCTCCTGTAGAAAGTCCTCCTGCATTTCTCCTGCTCTGGGCAATGGTAGCAGTGATATAGCATTGTGCTGGGTCTTCTTAAGGTTGGGAACTGCTGTGAGAAATGGGAGGAGAACGTAAGCCCAGAAGAAGACAAGAAAGACTTTTTATGCTGAGGGTGGACTGCAGTCACCCTCTCCCCACAGAAACTTTCCTCAGGTTTAAAAAAAAAAAAAAATTGCTAATAACGCACTAAGCAAGCGGGCATACAAAACCTTTTTCTGAGAGGAATTTCTCTTAAAAACCTCATTCTCCCACACTATCCCCAATAAATCTAGTGACGATATTTTTGTTAGTCTTCTCCCCCTTCTTTCTTAAACTCTTCTGAAAGCATTCCTGCGTGGTACATTAGCTGAGGCACTGGAAGCAGCCTGTGTTAGCTAAGTACAACTTAATACTCCCTGCTGGCACAAATAAAGGGTTGACACAACGGTGTGAATGAATATCCAGCAGATGCTCTTTAGGCTGCATTACAGTTCAGGAAAAGTTGCATGTACTCATATGTTACGAATTTAAAACTGTGAAAAAGCCATCCCTTCAACACCTAGAAAGTCCTTCTTCCTTTTTGGAAGTTTCTAGCCTTTAAGCTTCTTTCTGCAAGGATAAGCATATGCACTGAGCGCACCCTATGGAGTCAAGAACTTGGAAGATTTTTACAAAGACCTTAAATCTTTTTTAAAATGAAAAACCTGAAAGCAATCTCAGCCTGAGTCTCAATGGCTTTTGAATGCTTTAGACACGACTACACAGTTCAGTATCTGGAAAAGAATAGCTGCTTTTTTTAACTGAAAATTGTATTTCTGAAATAAATGCTTTTGCTGAATTTGACTTCAGGTGTGTGAGAAAAAGCGTCATTTTTCCAAAGAAAAAGTTCAGCTGCTGTGCAAGGATGCATGAATAAAAAGACTTTTTTTAGTTTGCATGACTTTTTTTGTGCATGTATTTTGAAATACCAGTTCAAAAATGAAATGCAATTTCGAATTTCTTCCAGAGTTGTCCTGAGAAAACAACATTTTTCTAATAAACCGATTATTTTTCCACTGATTTTTTTTTGTATGAGAAAATGTACGCGGCTTTTGTTGTGTTGTGTTTTGTTTTGTTTTAATCAGCTTTAATAATGATTAATACCAGACATCACTTTATACTATGTCTTTTTTGGCACGTGCCACAGATACATATATTACATGTTGGCTTCAAAAATAACCAATCCAATCCAGGTAACATTAGCCTTTGCAGGTGCTGATGGAAGGTAGGACAGGAAACGCTCTTCTCCTCGGACAACTTGGCTGCTCATTGCCAAGGAGCTGGTGCAGAGGGAGCTTGGCGTTGCCAACTAGCCAAACTTCTCCTCATCCGAATCAGTAACACTGCTGATATGCCAGCATTTGTGGGCTTCCAGGTTTTTGGTGGCCTTCCTGGTCACTGATATCCTGTGCTGGACAAAGGCCAGCTATTTTCATCCAGGCCAGGGCAATAGTTTTCCAAGTCATGGTCCAGTCAAGAGCCAGTTAATATCTATTGTATTAACTCCTTCAAGGAATTTTTATTCAGCTTCATTGAGGCTGAATGTTGGTTTGATTTCTGCTGCACATTCGTCTCTGTGTAAAGATGAGGCAGGACTATTTCTGCGCCAAGGAGAGGCCCATCATTGCAGGAGACAAGAGAACAAACATTCTCGCAGTATAATCAATCTTATAGAGCAGATGGATACAGTAATTAGAGCAAAAACAATTTTGCCAAGAATATTAACATTTCAACAGTTTATCAGAAAGGGGGTGTTGACACCGGTCAATAATTTTCTGATTATTGCAAAAACATCTTAAGTTGTTGACTATTTTGTGCAAAACAGGACAGACTAATTTTGGCCTCCTGACCTTGTTTACAGCAATGGGAGGTAGCATTGCCACCAAAATGTTTTTTAAACAAACAAACAAACAAACATGTGTTTTTCCATGATTTGAAGGTATTGTAGGCCATAAAGATGTATGGGGTTTCCAAAGAGCATATTTATTTATATTTTACTCAGTCTCATGATACTTGGGTGCATGTTGCAAAAAATTAAACAACTGTTGCCAACAGTTAGCACAAGTCAAGCGTACCCATTCTTCCCCCTCTTCCTGTGCATGGATGAGATAAACATCATGTCTATGAGCCCAAAAGAAAGAGTAATAATAAAAAAGAACGTGGAAGAATCCAAGTCCATCAAAGTTTAAAACACTTCCTTCACTGGGGAGGAAATAGCTTCTATTTGGTTTCTACCAGCTGAGTGAAAAACTGGCAAATCTTTGTGAGACATGGGAGGAAATACTGGAATAAAATGAGTATAGATGAGGGGTGGGACATTTTACTGCCATTAGTCTATATTTCAGTCATCTATTTGTCTTTTATTTCCTTTTTTCCCTCCTTTCTTTATTGTTTCTTCCATTTTTTCAGAATCAAGGCAATCCTTCCCATTCACATGTTTTCTTCCCTGTGCTCTTCTTCACTTGTCTCTGACGCTGTTTTCCTAGTGCACCTTCACTGGTGGGCCATTAACATGCTGTTACACAGCCCCAGCGGATCAGATCGTTAGGCTGTGCTGAAGGACCCTTTCATCTGCCTGCTGGAAGGGATCCATCCATGGGGCAGCAAGGTGCTTTGGTATAACTGGAGGTTACACAGCTGGATGTGAACATTTGATAGAAGTCAGCACAAATCCCCTGAAACAATTTCCTGCCCCTATAGCCAGCCCTATAGCTCACATTCGGGTATTGTGAAAGGACCAAAGGTGCGGCCATGAATTCACTTTGTGTCTTGCTTTCCCTTAATGAATCACATGAGTTGGGATCTGGCAGAGCCCAGGAAGGAGAAATCAGCGGAAGGAGGGAATTTTCTTGACGTTGGGAATGCCCTCCAGCCTACCTGCCAGACCCCAGCACTGAAGAAGTGGATAAAAGACCTCATGGCCAGGCAGAAAACTGCAGTTACAGCTGCTCATCTTGTGTGCTGCATACAGCTTCTTACTAGCAGCAGTAACACTTTGCAGCTGTAACTTCATAGCCCTAAACTATGGTAGTACAGATGGTTTGATACTGATGAGCAGTGCTTGCAGCAAAACCAAAGAGGTGTGGGGTAGTATGGCCTTAAATAAATTTTTTTAGCCCCAGGCTCAATGCTGGGTGAATATAAGCCCAATTCCTACTATAAGTCAGAGCAACACAGAGACTCTTTCAAGTTTTGCTTGGTGGCCTGTGACCACTGTGAGGCCACAGCAGAACTGAGGGCTTAGGTGGCTGAGCCAATGTTTTGGCCACATACTTTTTTTCCCCAAATACAATCTTATCCTTGAGAAGTGAGATGAAGAGGTACAGTCCAGTGGCCATGAGTATGTCTTGGAAAGGGTGAAGGTTAGTATCAAATTGCTTGATTCTCCTCAGTAGAATAACTATTTATGACACGTGGCACGTTTGCTCCTTTGTTTTTTTCTTGACGTTATTCCAGTGGGTTTGGTGAAGCCATACCCCAAGGCAGCCAGTGAAGTTCAGGAGGCAGGCTTGAAAGAGCCTGACATAGACCTCTGCTCAGTAGATAAGTTGGAAGCCAGGAGCTGTAGGATCCCGAGTCTGAGACTGCTCCAGGTATCTTTAGGTTGTAGGAATATCTGCCCCAATGCCTCTTTAAGAGCAAGCTGAGGTGTGAAAACCAACAGGCAGGAAGAGCTTTCCTGTCGTGTCTTGCAGCTCTTACTCATTTGCTGGCTGGGTGCAAGGTAGAGCTGCCCTAGGCTACTTTACATCATGACCACACTGGGTGGAAGCTGGCTGTGGCATGTCACTTCCTTTCTTACCGCAGCACTGAGTTAAGCCTTTATATTATGATGCCTAGAAAAGAAAGTAGTTTTTCCTCTTGCCCTAGCAAAGTAGCCAGAGACCATCAGGCGAGCGGCTCAGCAGCTGCAGTAGAAAAGGGGCAGCTGCCACTCAGAGATCTTGCAGCTGCTCCATGCTGGACCCGGTGGGTTAAAAGTCTGGACTTAAAAGTCCTTGTGAGAATAATTGTCCCATCTACTAGCTGTCTGGCAGTGGTTGTGATCAACAGCTGACGTATTGATTCAACAGGGGAGACAACGGCTAAGCAGATAGACTTATGTTTGCAAAAATAAGAGCACATGAAACTGAAGCTAAATCACTGGAAATCTGCCCCTCTGAATCTTTAAAGGTCAGGAGTGTGAATCAAAGATCAAGTAGTGCAGGAAGTAGCAGGGGAATAAACGCCCTGAAGGGCCTGAAACAGCCTGAGTTTTGGCCTTCAAACTTTGTGCAAAGCATCTCCCAAAAGGAGGTGGGAAGGAGGAGGGCAGTCTGAAGCCAAGCCCTAGGGCAGATGGTGGCAGATGCTGCACGCTGGAGCAGTGCTCCACGGAACACGATGCCAGCCCGAGGGTCTGCCTGCACAGGAATGATACATTGGATTAGGCTATTCACCCTGGCTTCAGGAATGAGCTGTATCAAATGTGAAATGCAATCACATTGCTTTGATCTGCTTTCCCACGGTGCTTTTTTTGTCCAACAGTGTGCTTGGAAGCGGTGTCATGCTCATGTGCTACGTGGCACCCTGGGGAGATACCCCCAGCTGCAGTGACCATCCCTCTGCTCGTGGCTCCCCAGGGTGTGTTGCAGAAAACCCAGTGACAACTGGAGGAGACCTGGGATCAAACCAGTACATTCCCCTGATTCTTCTCCCAGCCATCCCATAACAAACCGTAAAAAGCTTAGGAATGATGTTTCATGAGGGGATGATGCAAATATATACATCTATTTTTTTTCCAATCATCCTGGAAGCCCTCACTTATATTTCCCCAGTGTGAACCTTTCCAGCGGGCTTTTGAAGAAGAGAAAGGAACAGGTCAACTAAACCTGAATGAAAGTGGGAGGTGCACAGGGGAGACTGAAAGAAAGGTGGTAACACATGATAAAAAATGGCCCAGTTTTGTAGATGAAAGGGGTCAAAGGAGCCTTACTTTTGCTGCAGTTAGAGCATAGTTGTGAATGGTGACTGCACTGGTACCATGGCAATGACCAAAATGATTTGGGTATAAATTTTTATGCTGGTGTGTGTGGGAGGGAATGTTTTGTAAATATGAGGTGAGCTACTGCTCAATGAAATTATTCAGATCAATTGTTTTAAAATACGTTTATGAACAAGATAGGAAATAAAGTGCACAAACTGCATTCAGCATACCTGACCAAGAACACAGTGCAAATTTCAGCCCACTCAAATTCATCTCACTTGCGAGTATGGAGGACTCAAAGAAACCATGTCCTTGGCTGGATGCTGGACATTGTCCACACGGATACCATCACTGGGTCATAGAAAAAAACAGTGTAGCGTAATCTTCACACGTTGTCCAGCACTACAGAGTGGAAAGCAGTCCTTGGCCTCTTCAAAAGAAGGTCAGATCAACCCTTTGCTTTCACAAATTCTTTGAACTTTTTTTTAATCTATTTGTGCTTTTGTATGAAGGGGTGTGTATAGCAGTGAGTTCAGCAGTTAAATGTGCAGAAAGCTGCTCCCTTTTGCTGGTTTTTAATCCTGCTAGTTGATAATTTCAAACATTGCCTCTAGTTGTGTTACAAGACATTTTGAATTTTCTTTCTGTATTTACCCTCCATGCATCACTTATGATTTCACAGGTATTTGCTAAAGAAGGAAGCTGCCACTACCTTTTTGTGAGCCTTCTCTATTTAATCTTTCCTCTGAAACAACCCTGTTACTCTGTTCACTCTTTCCACATTTTTGCAGGACATCCAGTATGTCAACCACAAAGTGCTCCTCACTTAGTGTTTCCTGGTGGCTAACTCTCTTTAAATTTAAACTAGTCTTGCAATTCTCCAGTCATGTCCAGGCATGACTGTCCCCAATAAGTTTTTATCTAGATATTTCTTCCCACCTTTCCTCCTCTTCTGTCTCCTTCAGTCTCTCAGCTGATATTAAATCGTTATTAGGCTGGGGATATAGCATTTTGCCTACTAAGGCAAGCCAACACCACCACCTGTACTTATTTCCCAGTCCAAGCCGTCATGCTGATAATGATAAAGAATCACTTTTCCTACACTTTTGAAAGGACATCCTCGTTTACCTTTCCCTGCCGTGGTTTGCTCTAAGGTAAGTTGTTTTCTAAATTGCTTTCCCCAGGTAAAAACGTTGACCAGGGATGAAGGACCATGTTTAGGTTGATGATGGGAGAGTAAAAAAAAGTTAAGCCGTTTGGGGTCATGCTACATGCAGAGGAGCCCCCTTGAGATGGGGCAAGAAGGGACGCACAGCTGCAGGCAGTGCTGCTAGTTATCAGGATGGTGTCCTGCTTTAATGTGGATGTGGAAGGGCAACAACATCTGTAAGGTTGTTCCTGCAAAGGCTGTTTATTTTGTAATGCAAATAACAAAACAGAGTGCTCTTTGCTTTAAATTCTGTTCTGGCAAAAAGTCCCCTGCAAAGTTAGTAGGACTCTGCGTGAATTTTTCTGGCCCCAACAATTTCAAATCATTGCAGCTGATGCTTTAAGAGGACTATAGCAGTATGAAATCTCTCTCTGAAGCCTCTTGGGGCAACTTATTTGCCCCAAAACTTCAGAACTGTGCATGTTTATTAAACGCTGTGTGCTCACAGAGGTAATGTTTTTTCTATTCTCTTGCACTGTGATAAACATCTGGGCCATACAACATATTTGATTTTTTTAACTCCTGTGGCACATCTGGTCTGAGGAGGAGTAGGGCTGTAGGAGACAACTCAGAAAACTAGATTTGAGGCTGCAAACATGCTGCTTGTGGTTGGATGTGATCCTGGAGGAAAATGAGAGGTTTTACAGCTTGGATGTTGCTTTAGCATATTGTGTGGGTAAACAAGTAATCTGGGAAGAGAGTCCTAACTGCAGCTGCCATGGTAGCTGTCAGTCTGCAGCTGATGAAAAGAATCCTGCATGTCCTACATGCAGGGACAGTATCAGAGGACAAACTGTTAGGGGACCTCTTTTGCCACGGACAGCTGAGGAGGCTTTTGTGTTATCCTGGATCTTGCCTGCCAAGGCAAGTCCCATGATTGGAGACCATTGTACATTTCAGGTCAGGAACATTTTCTATGTAGTCTTGGCAGTACTTTGGAGTATTTCTGGGTATCACTGTAGCACAGCTTGCAAAATGAGCCCGTTCCTCCATGCAAGGGTAGCTACTGTGGCTTTACTGATGCTCCCATCCTTCTCTGGCACCTTCCTGTTTCCTTTTCCTGCTCCCTTCTGGGATGCATGTCCCCTTGCTCCCTCTACTCCATCAGCTCAGAAACTAATTGCCTGCTGGTGGGTTTGCTCCAGACAGCACTCTCTTTCCAATGAAAGTGGCCTATTCTAGCAACTCCGCAGGGCTCACAGCGGGAACGGAGATGATAAAGGGTAGGTGACATCAGATGCATACAGTCCTTGCTGCCTCATATTAAAATGTGGCATATATACCTGAGTGCTGTCATGTAACCAGGAGAGATGACATTTGGGCAAGATGACCCAGAGCAGGAAGGGCTCCTGGGCCAGGCCAGTGCGAAACAATGCGGCGTGGGACAGTGGGAGGACTGCCAGCAGTGGAGCAGGCAGGAAGGCTCCCGTATGAACCTGAGAGCAAACAAACTCGCTGCCAAGTAGTGCTACTCCTGCTCCAAGGAGGATCACTTATTGCAGTTTGAATTATTAGCTCATTTGTTGTAGTAAAAGACTGTGTGGACGCAAGGCACTGTGAGGGGACCAAACTAAAATTACATCTGTGTGCAAAAAAAGGCCTGGGAGTATATTTATATCCCTGCTTTGCTATGGGACTGTTATTCAAAGCACAATATAAATCATTATGCAAAAATCAAAATACCTTTGGTCTCTGCAATGTACCTGACATCAAAGCACACGTTCAATAAGTTAAGCAGAATTGCTAACACTTGACGCTCAAGTAGATGTTCTGTGGTATCTAATTTATACTGCTCTTAACGTATGGGGCATTTGCTTTGGCAAATGAACTTAGCAACGTTTGATGTTTTCCCAGCACACAACCCAAATACTGACTCAGTAAATCACTGAAACAAAATCACTTGTTTGGGGGAACCTTTCCTTCTTTCTCCATTTGCTTCACCTTCCCAACTTAAAGAAAAAATTAAGTGGAATAATTTATTTTAAAACCTGGACATTTTTTTCTGCATCATCTGACCAATTTAAAGTAGCTATACAAAAGACAAATCTAAAATCCTGCATTGTAGGTTATAATAATAATAATGATAAGCAACCTTTGTATGTGTGAATGGGGCTTGAGACTGTCCCCAAGCCACGGACTTGGAATTTGGGGCCTCTTTGGTTTTCTTTCAGGCTTGAAAAACACACACTGGGGACTCTAGCATATACACATAAATCTTGTCAGTTAAATATAGATTAATGGGAATCAGCAGGGAGTAAAAATACTCCACTTTTTATGGTAAACACCATAAAACATGGTAAATACCTAAATTCAGTTTTATAGAAAAAACTAAGTCCTGCCATCCCCACCCAGCTCTCAGTTCCCTCTTTTTCAGGCATTTGGCTTTTTTTTGCAGCTTAAATTTTATTCCTAGTGGGCAATATTCTTTCCCCATGCTTCCCTAAGTATACACAAAACTCGTTTCGTACACCCTCAGTGAAGTCCTACTCACCAGTGAGTTTTACTAACAACTTCCCAACTAATAGTGTTTTGATGTCTCAATTTGTGTTCTTCGTTACAGAATTCCAGTCTGATTTCTTAATCTTTGCAGAATTGGAAAGTTTTTTGTAGGATTACACCAGATGGGGAGAAAAAGGAACAGAAAAGGACATAAGGTAATTTTCTAGGTAGTCTAACCAGTCCATGAGTCAGGGTGGCATACGCTTGTAGTAGCTTAACTCCTAACAGTACAAATCTCTCGCATCCACATAAAGTTGGGATCATTAATACTCATATCACCTTTGAAAACACTGCTAAGGATTTAACAAAAATGCTTTTGGTCACCAAGGCCAAGTTAAAAGACTGTACTCGCAGCCCACCCACTGGGACGCAAAAACGCACTGATTCAAACCTCTGTGCAGGTAATATGTGACTGCAGAGGCTGAACTACTTGGAAGATAACCTCAGCTAGGCTAGGAGAAAGGAAAACGAAGATAATGGAAAAGAAACAGCTATAATAACCATCTGCAAGCACACATGGCCTCTACTTCAGCACCCATAAAACTTAAAAGGATGAAAGAAAAGGAAATTGCTTTCAAAAATAGCAAAGACAATTTTATAAACATTTCTTCTTATGCTTTTATAGGGTGTTGGACTTGTTCCCTTGTTTCTGGTATGAGTGCTGCATGTATTAGCTTTTAGCGTGAAGAGAGGTATATGCCAGGAAAGTGGCATATTAGTTTAAAATATGCACACATATTAGTTTAAAAGTTGGGGTTTTTTTTCTTAAGCAGCCCTGTTGTAACGGTCACTTGGCACTTCAGCCAGCCCAAGGGTGCCAGTGGTATTGTCCTGCACACCAAATCAGCTTGCATTGCCTGTGCTACATTTCCTCCTGTCCCATAGCTGTGAACAGGGATCTGTCCTAACACCAAGCGGCTGTGTGGCTGTGCAAAGCAATGATCCCATTTGAAATAAGTGAAGAAATCCAATGCTGACCACAGTGGCTTCCCTGGACTAGGCTTAGGTTTTGCCCTTTTGCAACCAGCATAGCTTTGGGCTATCAATAGCTTTATAGATATTACAAGTCCCTTAAGTAAGGGCATAGTTTGACCGTCCTTCTTTTGGACTGCAATGCCAAATTACACATCCGTGTCCCTCCTAAGGCTTGTTTCCCTCCCAGAGTGGTACTAAGGCTCTTTTCTTTTAACTGGACCCCAAGCCCAAATCATGGTGCAGCCCCAACACAGTCCCGGGAGCAGCCAAGAGGTGCTGCAGCTGGGACCTGCTCAAGGAACCCCAAGGGCGCTGCGACAGAGGACCTGGGCAACCTGCGGCAGTTTTAAACACGTAGAATGAAAACCTGCTTTGTTGCCTGATATGTATCTTCCTAAAGAACTTAATGGAGCTAAAAGGAGAAATTTGCTGCAACCTAAGAGTCATTTGTGCCTTTGAAACTAATCCTGAGTTTTGCAAACTTTTAGTCATTTTAGAAGATCTGAGCTGAATTTGACTCCCGAATCGCACTGGGTGTAGGTTGTTTCTCTCCTAGGAAAAGAGAACAACAGTGTGTACTTCACAACTTTCAGCTGCAGATTCCTCTCTAGCCTAGACATGAGCCTTGCATAAATTCAGAGCTCACCAATTATTATGGCTTTATCAAGAACCTTACTAGTGATCATTAAAAATAATCTTGCTTCGAAGGGGACTGCTATGTGCAAAGCCCATCTTTCCTATTTACTTTGTGACTATTAATGGGTTTTTTTTAGCGTTTATACATTAGTGCAAGGAATAGTGTTAGCATAATTCTAGTGTAAAATAAAAACAGCTGTATCCATTATAAGTGCATTACTGCCAGGAACTGTAAATATGTTTATGCCTGATAGCCTTTTGACTCAATAATATCCTGCTATCTCTGTTGGGCAGGCAAGTTTTTAAACCAAGAAAAGACAGGTTATGGTTTTCATAACCAAATTGTGTTTCTTTTTGAAGTATGTTATCTAAATTCAAATTTTAAGAAGGTCATTAAAAAAATCTGCCTGTGATTTTAAAGGAGAACAATTGAAATGTCATCTTCAAAGTGGTGGCAAGAAGGTACAACGTGCACTAAGAACTAGTTATTCCTCCCAGATATACACATACACAGACAAACCCTGCCATATCATACCATACAAACAATTTTAATTGTGTAGTTACAGTCAATAACCACTCCTAGTCAGAACATTTCTGCATAAAGAAAATTGTGATACACTTATAAAAACAGCCAGCTGTAACAAAATAACTGGTGTTTTCATAGCAATAAACTCATAAAAAAGAAATACACCTTTATACAGAAAATTTATACAGCTGTAGCTTTAAAATTGATTGTAAACCAAAGGAAGACACATTGCAAACATCAATTATTTTCACATTAATTGCATAAGTTTCTAAGGTGATCTATTAGTTTTATTTACCTAAGCTTATTTGCATGATAGTAAAAATTGCATACAACAATAAGAGTGAAGCTTATAGTATGAATTGCTTGGATAACATAGAGCACTTTTTATAGGCAACTGTGTAAAGCACATTTTCTCTATTTAAAACTTTTAAGACACTTTGTTTTACTGCCCATCAAAATACATTTATAAATAGAAAAAAAATCAGTATGATAACAAGAGAAGCAATATTACATTTAACGGAAACTTCCAAAAAAATTAATTACAACATGATGCTGCAGGATCTACAAATAAATAATGAGGACTAAATTGTGTTTCACATTTTCTTTTTCATTTTCTTTAAAACCATGTAACAATGAGAATGGAAAAAAAAAATACAGTGACCTTTATTTCCAAAAGAAAACAAATCTGAATTACGGCAGTGCCATATAATACAAGGCATTTGTTGGCATATGTTATCTTTAAACTGCATTCCACAGTCTATAGTTCTTTTGTAACATACAATAGAACAAGAGTAACAAACTCTTTTTTATTTTATTTTTTTAAATAAATGTGAGTTTCCAAAGATCAAGTGTGGAGTGCTACAGTAATAATTAAAAAACAAGAACGAAACAGAAACAAAAAACAGTAAATCACAAAAGTTGTAATGCTTGTCTGAAGGCTCCAGAATCAAAATCACTGGTATCATGCTTATTGGGTACACTCACAGTGTATCCAGTGAACACAAATTAATATCAAACAATCCTCAACGCTTCATCTGTTGCTGCGAAGCAGTTTGTAAAACAGAGTAAAACATCTAGTGCAGTCTGCATTATCCTTTTTTCAACTTTTGTGCAAGTTTTGGAAGATTCATTGGCCAAACAATGAATAATAAAGGGTTTTGACAGAACGCAAGATGGAATTTTCATTTCATTAGTAAATACCAGTGGCACTGTTGAAAGAAAATAATACTTTTAGATCAGTCTTTCAATTCAGCATTAATCTCTGTGTTCCCTTCTACCGATAACTCTTCTTCTAGTTTAACTGAAAAAAGTGTGTTTGCATTTTTGTCTTGGACGCTGTCTTCTAAATCCTTGAGCAACTCTTCGTCTTTGTACTCTGCAACATCCACCTCTAAACCAGAATTGTCCTTCAGCTTCCCATGGTGCTTGAGATAATATCGCTGGTTCTGAAAGAACTTGATAATGGTGTACTTGGGCAGGTCAAGCTGAGCAGAGAGAGTCTGGATTGCTTCTTCATCTGGATACAGGCCTACGTCTTGTATGAAACTCTGTAGGATCCCTAGGGCTTCAACAGAAATCTTTGTTCGCGGTCGGGGTTTCTGACGATTTTCATCCTCAGATTCAGCTGGTGATGCTACTGTCGGTTGCCTTGGGGGTAGTCTGGGACCTGGTTGCTGTTGCTGTTGTTGTTGTTGCTGTTGCTGTTGCTGCTGCTGCTGCTGCAAGACAAAGCACAGCATTTTTTTTTATGTGTATTCTTGCTCACATTTTGTGTTACCAAGAAAATCTGGGGGGGAAATTGCAAAGCTATAAACGAAGGCTTAGTAAGTTTAAGTGACAAAAAGGAAAAAAAAAAGGAAAAAAAGAAAAAAAGCCCGTTATTGCTGAACCAGAATTAAAATATGAGTTAGTAACTCTCTGCATATCTTGCATGTGTCTGTATGTGTGTGAGCAGAGACGGGGGATAAAGGGATGGTGGGATACGGACAGAGAGGTGGAAGGAAAACACCGGCTTTGTCTGACTGAAAGCGCCGATGACGAGACATCGGTGCGGTTTAGCTGACAAATTTTAATGAACATGCTCCACGAGTCAAGTGCAGACAAGACAAAATGCTAAGCAGGTGACATAGTATAGGATTAACTTGACCAGCTTAGCCAGAACTGTAGCAAGGGCAAAGTGAGAAAAGTGCCAGATGAGGGCAAACGCACAGGAGCTCTGCCAGCAGCAGCAGCTGCTGCCCAAAAACAAGGGCTGCAAATCTCTAGCAATAGCTAGACTAAGGGACTGGAGGGATCAGGGAGAAGGAGAGCATTTTAGCTAAGTGAGGAAACATCCGACTACTGATCTGACCTTAGCACACGCTGAAGTCTTGTCAAACTTGCAAACGTTACAACAGAATGCGTTAGCTGGAAGCACCTAACGTCACGCTGTCAAATCCAGCCTCGGAAAGGACAAAGAGATCTGGAGGTAGGAAATCTGTATTTCCCCTTCTGGCTCTGACCTCTCTTGCCTGTGGTCTTGGAGAGGGTCTGTCTTGCCTGTGTTTAAGTATCCCAATGTATAAACAGGGAACAAACATATTTACCTGCTTCTGTGTTTGTGCTGGGGATTATTTAGTTAATATTTATAAAGCACTAAGATGCAAAGCTCTAAATAAGTTGCACTATTATTATTAGAAGGGAACATGCTGCATTCCAAAAACTCAGGCAATAAAAATGAGCCAGTATGCACATCAGAAGAGTAAGATAAAGCAAATCATGATGTAAATAATTAACAAGAGCTTAAAATGAAGTTTTGCAAGCATGGATTCAGAAACATTCTTAAAAGGTGAGGCACTGAGCCCCAGGGACAGAAATGTTTTTCTCATCCACCACTGGAGTACAGTACATTATAAGATCATGTTTAAAATCAAAAGTAAATTTATCAGCTACCGTTTTTCTTGACTATTCTTTTGCTTCACAGCACAGGAAGCACTGGTTAGTAAGATATTTTGGATCAGCAAATTTCTTGTCATATGGTACAAACCACCAGTTATTAAAAAACAACAGCAGCAAAACAAGCAGTTGCTATCACTACATTTCATTTCCCTTTGTGAGTCTCCCCTCGACAATTTTTTTGTGTGTTGGTAGTGGTTTCCAAGCTTCCAGTTGCAGCTCACTTGCAGACCCTAAGAAACACAAAATACTGTACGAATAGTATAAATACTGGAGGAATTATAATTCTGTCCACTTCACAGTGCCACTCGTGATTGTGGAGACTTCGCATCTATGGGTCTCAACAGCCGGTTTAGAAGCCACTGCTTTAAGTCATCTTCTTGTAAGATCTGACACAAATGCTAGTGGAATTAGGGCTCTTGCCTCATCCCTATTCACATCCTTTCATGTTTTATGGTCTGTGAACAGCCCCATTCAAGGCTTCAATCCCAAAGAGATTCAAGACTACTCCCAGCACATTAAATTCTTACAAGACTGGAGGCTTTGTATATACAGTTTGAAAACTTGTGTCTTAGCTACATATTTATGCATCTACAACAGCTACCATGTAGAAGAGCAGAGACAAAACTCAGGCCCAGTCTGCCAATCCTTACGTCATATTAAGATATTACAATGCAACTGCTTATGTGAATAATATTTGTGAGATCAAACACACAACTTTTATCAACAAGGCAAGAAAATCTAAGTAAGTGGCATAGTGGTTGAATGTTTATACTGTGCATAAGCTTCTCCTTTTATCCCCTTAAGAAGCGATTTTATTAAAAACAATGTACGTTTTCAAACAAGTGCTGTTTTATTACTTAATACAGATCTTTCTCTCTCTTTTTGCTAAACCAAACAGCAAGTTTCCAGGCTTTCACAATTATTTTAGTACTTGATATCCTAAGGGATTGTCTTATTCAGTTTGCTTTATCTTTAATATACACTCATGTTGTTTCTGGCTGCGAGATAACTCCATCCTTCCGAGCTTCGTAAATGTTTTTCTGTATAGGTAATACAAATGATACACTGGGTCTCGGCCGAGGTTGGGAAAGCACGGGGTAATACCTGCCCTTTAAGAGGGAGCAGTTAAAAGGCTGACCTCAGGTCTTTCATGAGAAGGGATTAAAGAGTCCCCAGCTCAGAGAGACAGCAGTCTGCACTGACGACCTGGGCTACGATATTTAGCAAAACAGCCAGCCACGCTCCCGCTTCACGGTGCCCGTGTAAGCAAAGGGTGGGCACAGCCCCCGGAGGAGGGGGCACCGCCGGGGCTGCCCTGGAGCAGAGGGCGGCTGTGTCCAAGCCCCGTGGCGTGGGTCCTGCATCCCCTCCTCTCTCTCCCTGACATGGTGCCCTTGTGCCAGCTCACCTGTGGAGCAGCACCCAGCCAAGGTCCAGCGGTCAGCAGGCCTGGTAAGAAAGCGCCTCTATGCTCTCCTTTCCCAAGGGTGGTGGGAGAGGGGCTCTGAAGGAAAAACAAACAAACATTCACTCACCCCAGCCTCGACTGGGGTTAAAGTGGGATGAGGAATCCCCTTCCCTTCACTCCTACGTGGGGCGAGCCACCACTGTTGAGGGTTCGAGCTAAGCTTTTGAACAGCAGTGCAACAAGGTCCTCCCGCTTTGCTGGTAAGGCGTTTGACAGCCAGTGCCAAATGCCTCTGCCTTTCGCTCCTGACGCCTGTCTAGCCAGGGACAGCCGGCACGGAGGCTCACCCTGCCTGGCACGCAGGTGCCTCTGCGCCACCACGTCCACGCACGTTTGTGAAAAACCACCGAACCGAAACAAAAACTGTGGGTGGTCGCATGCTCTCCTTTGAACTCTGGTGGCGGATGGCAGCGCACTCTTATCTCGTACTGGGAGACCTGCATTTAGCCTGGCCGGGAGGAAAGAAACACTAATTTCCTTTGCTCCGTTTAAAGCTTTATTTACTTAGCGCTCTGCGGGATTGGCCAAGGTAAACTAACCTGAATCTGTTCTGCTGGCACATGGATAATGTGGGAAGGCCTGTCACCATGGTGATGAACTGCATTGCTTTCTTGTTCATAAATGGCATCACGTTCAGGCTGAGGAAGACTGAGGAACCTTCGGATCATGGAGAGATTCTCCCAGAGGGTCCTGTTCTCTGGTGAGGGATCTTCTTTCCAACGTAACAGCTCACAGAGCCACCCCTTGAAGATAACACCAGCAAAACATTAGTTTTTTTCCTCACTTCACGAGGGGCAAAACGAAGGCGAAACGTGTACTTTAGCTGCACTGCATTCTCTCACGCTTTCCCCCAGTAAGAAAGGGCTTTCACTGTAAAGGCTGGGCTTAAAGCAAACACCGATACACTGAGAGGCTGCCGCGCTATTTCACAGACCCTTGCCAACCGCAAGCGTTTTGGAAAGCACCTTGCCCTTGGTCCTACACCACCGTGCTGTTGTTTGTTTGCTTGGAAACAAACCGGTTGATGGAGGCAGAATCACTCTACGCTCCCCGCCGCAGGACAGGGATAGTGATGCCAGTCTATTTTCTCTGCTGCCTATTTTCTTTTATGCAAGGCTACACCCATCCAAGAGCATAGACGCTGTGTTTCAGGACCCGGTAGATTGTCCACTGAGCAATTTTTAAAATCCTGGTACTACTACTCAAAACAAGAAAGTATTTCAAATATCTGCATTGACTGTAGGGCTGCCTAATGTAAATCATGGCGGTAGTGGAGCTCCCTAATGTCCTTTCAAAAGACAGGAATCCTTTGACTAGATGCAGTCAAGTAATATATTCTTCCTATCTGCTACCAGTAGAGGTGCCTCTGCAGGTGAACTTATTTCAAGTGATAGATGATTATCTGTTTCAGGATTTTTCTCATAGACCCAAAAAAAAACAGTCTCAGTTTTATGTACACTATTAGGGCTTGGCGGGGAGCAAGATATACTCAAGCTTCTGATATACCCTTTATACCATTTCCACATCACAGGACAGCAAGTTGCCTAGGATTTTACCTACTCTAATTCAGACGTGGTCTGGGGATACATACTATGAAGTTGGCTACAGGATCCCCTGCAAGAACTGCAGTGGTTGCTAATTTGCTTCCAAAAGAGACATACAAGTTCATCTTGAAAATTTAACAATTGTTTTCTTGCGTCTTCTTAAAATTTAATTGAGGATTTTTTTTTTCTTAATTGTGCACTGGTTGTTTTAAAAGAAGAGTGCAAATGCTCTAGCTAGCACAGTGTGCATCAGCAGCAATTTTTTGGTATATTGAAATTTAGAAACAAAATATTACATACATAAAACATGCATACTTCCTTTTTTTTAGCTTCAAGGATCTGTTTTCAAAACTAGGTCCATGCAATTTTATTTCTTAATGCTGTAGGAAAGATAATGTGACATTTTATTGAATCAACAAATAATATGAATGTACAGAAGCTTTTAGATCCTTTTTATATGTACTGGTAGTTGAGAAATGGTTTATCCAGACTAGTTTACTACTAGATACAATAGATACATAGATACAATATAGATATGTATTTTCTTGAAGACATTCATATCTTTAGCTAACAGTTCATAAATGCAGTGTAAAAATATTGCCACGATAGGAAGAGGTGAAAGTAAACAAATAATCTTAATGCATTCATATTGTATAAGAAAATATTTAGTGAGGTGTGTATAAAAATTTGAAGTATATTGTCTTGGATATAAGTGGAAAACTGAACAAATGACACACAAGAAAATGCCCCCGAGAAACAGAAATAATCAAAATGACAAATGTTAGAGAGATGGTGGTAGCAGAGCTGAGAAAGCAAAAATTTAAACGGAGCCAAAATCCGCCGGGTGCTCACGAGGTGTGCTAGGGAAGGAGGGGAGAGGGAGGAGAGCGGCAGCAGGAGAAGGGCCCCCTTGCACCCCGGGGATGGAGCACACCCCATTCCTTGACAACGTGCTAAGGGTGGATGCCGGGTATTGCCCCAGGGCTTAGGAAGCTGGGCCAAACACCTTCATATAGAGCACATAACGTACAGCCTGTCCCAGCTGGAATCATATGGCATGTTTTTAAAACAGTAAGCAAGGGTCTCTGAATTCTCCCTCCCCATCGTAAGGCGCCCTGGGACGCGTTAGCAGGTTAATGTATGAACTCTCCCTGCCCCTAACAAAACCAACACGCTGCTAGTGGTTCTCTGCCTGCCTTGCTTCCACGGGGATGCGTGCTGGATTATGCTCAACAGCAGTGTTAGTTTTCTGCAGCAAGTTAAAAGATGTGCAATCAGAAAACATGGGTAGGTTGTTGGGGATGGAGGGGAGAAGAAGATGAAGAGAAACAAATCTAGATTTTTTGATTGAAATGCAGTTATAAAACTTTTAATTAAAAAAAAAAAAAAGAAAAAACAGCCTGCCCCAAAGCATGAAAATTGTCCTTTGGTTGTCTGGACTCTGCACTGCTTCACACTGAAACTGTTGGTCCTCTTTCTAATGGTGGTGAGACAGAGAGCAGAGCTGACTATCACAGCAGTTCAGTGAAAGTAAAAAAAAGACATGACAACCTGTCCCCTCCCATGACACCTCTCTAAGGTATACAGGCAGACTGGAAAAGAAATTGCATCGCACATTTAGAAGCTGCACATATTTTGTCTGGTGACCACGTGAATCACAGGTTTTTTGGAAAAAAGACAGTAGAATCTCTTTTAAAAAGTCCAGTAGTAAAAATAATTCCTAAGCAATCACATTTTATGCTGATTAAACATATTTCACAACAACAGTTTTTTTTAACTAAGAAATCCCTTCTCCCCTTACTGTCTTTCCTGATTCTATATTGACTAGATCAGACCTTATTTTTATTAATTACTGACAACTAACATTATATTTCCAGTATTTTTCTATCAACTTTTGCACTGAAATAATACTTCTAATTCCTTATCTAAAAATGATTTGATGAATTGTAACCTGAAGCATGTCTCTGCTAGCCTTTCTGGGAAGCAGTGATCTTCAGATACTGAAATCAGATGCTTCTGACACGGTACACAATACTTTGCTATTCTACCAAAACTTCTCCTTTCCACTGTGTTCTTCACGTCTTTAAAGAAGTAGACACACTCGGATGAAACATATGATGGGCAATGTGGAAACAACCAACTGAATTCTTCTAAAATTACAATGATAGAAACAATTATTTTGGTCTTCGTGGTTTATTTCTGAAAATATTTATGAAAGTTGATCTCAGAAATATTCTCAGGAGAGATAGCGAATGGGCAGTTACAGAGGCTATAGGGGTTTACTTTGTTAGGAGACTACAAACTTTATACCAATATGCTTTCTTTTGGTTGAAAGCAAGCAAACAAAACCATAATTATTTCATTTAGTTTCAGGTTTAGAATCCTGTATCTGACATAAAGGTCATTCATAAAAGTCCACTAAATGAGAATATACGAAATGTTCTTGTAAATTTTAGGAAAAGTAATCACACAGACTCTTCTAATGGTGATTTTTAAGTTATGTAAAATTTGTAAGTTTTGTTTTAATTTGATCTAAAGAAGTATGAACTGCTGTAGTTAATGCAGTTGAATTTACAAGTGAACCTAACAAGGCTGATTTTTCTCCTCTTGCACTCATTTAAGTCTAGAACAACCTCTGTCTAGTTCAAACAATTTATTCTGAAGGAGGGCTTGGACCACTGTTTTTTCATGTCTTTATAGTCTTACAGGAAGTGGAAAGGACCACAAAATAATAAGGAAATATTTATAACTCAGATTAGATCACAACTGGTTTATACAGCGGTACATCATTAAACTATACATACTATAGTACACTGTTAAAAAAAACAGCCTTAAAATAATTAAGCCGATACATCTATGCAGCAAGGCAAACCCCCCAAATCTCTGCAATGACATTGGGAACAACCTTGATTTTAAAACAGAGCAAATTTGCCAGGCAACATTACACTGAATATAAAGAGAGTACAAAGCAAAATATAAACATTAGCCACATGTAAATATGTTTGGAGAACTTTCAGGATGTTACTACTTTTCAAACTGACAAAGTTTAATTTGACACCTTCTGTTCTAAAACCTTTGTTTCTATTCAAAATCACGCCTTTAGCTGCTATCAATCACTATGCTCTCCCTATTACTTAAAATACTGGCATGGGCCCTGGATAAGCTGAAAATGCCATGCAGATGAATTCTGAGATAATATGTTCAAACCTGTTATATACAACACAAATCCTGTAAAGTTATGTATTGTAAACCTACATTTATTGGGAACTAAAAGTCTTAAATCCATCTGCTACAAAGAAAATACTGTTATGCACTTTCAAGTAACCAAGTACCATCTGCAAAGGTCTTGCTACAGTAAGCAAGAAAATGGTGAAAAAAAAAAGATGCTAAACCTAAGATATTTAAAATAAATAAGAGTCTTCTGTCTGGTTTTCTGATAGGGATTTAGTGAAGAAACATAAGACATTAGAGGGAAAAAAACCTGTGAAAGCTGAACTGCCAAACTATTGCAGGAAAAGCGCAAGGAGGATAACTGCCAAACATTACTCTGCAAGACCCATGAGCATGCTTATTTTAAAGAAAGCATCTATGCATTTTATGTATGTATCCAAATGATATTTTATTCAGTCTGACCTGTGCTGTGTTTAAATAAAATCTTCTGTTCTTTCACGTAGAGTTTCTAACAAACTATTCTTGCATTCTGGCATCTTTCTTGTTACAAGAAAAAAAAAGATACTTGAAATCTGCATTTAAGGTGTATATACCAATCCTAACTAGATCAAAGAGGGTAGCATTACAATCATGAAAGATGTTTTCTGGGCAAGGCTTTCCAAATCAGCAACAAACACATCTAGTCTGGGAAGAAAGGGCTTCAAGGTGGAGCAACTGAACTCTTTTGTTTGGTGGATTCGTTATAGTGATAATAATTTGCCAAATGATGAATATTTCTTACAGAATAACTAACAAAGACTCCAACATTTTTAAAAAGAGCTGTAATTTGAATCTGAGAAAGCAAAACAATTTAGAGTATCAATGCTAAGATATGAACAGTTTTTCTTTGGTATAGTATATCTAAGATTATTTTGTATCATTCTCTGGGGCATATAGTTTAATAAAAATATATGGTGTTAAATCAGTCTAAATAGGGAGGTATTTGATACAAACATTTTAGCAGAAAGTGTGAATTGCATTTCAGCGTCTACCATGAACAAAGCCTAAGTACATAATCCATTAAACAGTACTTCTAACTCAAAAAAATTGAGTATTGTAGACTAAACTAAAGTAAGCATTTTGAATGAGCACATTTTCAGCAACTAACTATAAAGCTAGCAATTTATCATTCAGCAAATAATTTTCTACTTTTAAAAGAATCTGTAAGTGTTACTTATGCTAATGAAGACTGTTTTTAATCTGCCCACAAAAGTGCTAACAGAGGGCAATTTTTTTTTTTATTTACAATGCTGAAGGCACTCCAGTTTATAGAACACAGATATGAAATTACACTTGGCAAAATGGGCTCTTAATTGTCTGAGCAACCCAAATCCTTCACCTTTAACACAAAAGCTTATAGACAAAACAAAGGAAAAGAACTCATGAACTAAACTTTAAATATTGACTTTTTCCCCTTCAAAAGCCATCCAACTTGCTTTATAAATCTCATTTTTGTTCCAAATGGCTGCGTTCATCATAGATATTTCCATTTCTTTTCAAAACAGAATCCACGTACAGCAGAGAAGAAAAAAGGCCAACATCACCACTACAGTATAGGCACATAGTCTTAGTCTTTAGTATTAGTCTTGTAAGCTGCTCATTGCACAGAAAGGCTGCTTTTGGAAAAGTCATAATACTTTGAACGAGATACATAATGGTAGCAAAGGAGTACTGAAAGCATTTTAAATTATTTACTAGGTTAAAAGGGTGAAATGTACTTTAAATACATCAAATTTCATCATCTGGGCCATTTTTTGGTGGCAAAGTGGTATTGATCTTTCCAAATGCTTAAAATTAACTATTTCCAGAAGGTCATTATTTGATTAAAGGCATTAAAGTTGAGGGCAAGAAATGATGCACTTTGTCTTCTTTCCCATTCAAATAATCATGTAATTTAATCAGAACTATCCCTTCATGTCCTGTAATAAAAATGTTTGTCTTAAGATATTGTTCTTTACCTAACATATTAACCTTTAAATGTTATGAAGTTCTTAAGAATAATCTCTGCTTAGAGAAGATTCTTCCATAATGCAATGAAAGGATCTCCAGCATTTAAATTGATAAGGCCAAACTTCCCCTACACATTGATTGGAAAACGCATTAAACCCTTCAACTGAGATTCCTCACAGTGTTCAACAGGATCGAAAATTCAGGGAGTTCTGAATGAGTAAGCTCATGCATATGGCATTGAGAAGCAAAATAAACAAATGTCATTTCAGCACAAACAAATGCGACAAATAAGTAACAATGGACGCTGCTTTAATTTATCTGGGAAATGCTGTTTGCATTACATTTGTATTATCCCGAAAAATACAGCAGAGAACACCCACCGCAGGGTAAGAATAGAGCATTTAATTCAAAATTCATTTTCAGGCTGAGATTACTTAAATCTGACTTCTTTCTGGGTAAAATACCTGTGGTTTCAGACATGGGAACAAGCCTAGATGATGACAGCAGTCCCTTTTAGCCTTAAATGTTCTTCTGGAATTTCCTGACTGCAGGAAAATTTATTCTGACTGCAGGTTTATCTTTCCTAAAATACATAAATTGTCCTGGTTGTCTCCTATGCAAAGGTGAACAGACCTAAATGCTTCATGAAGAACTGAAGTCTATTAAAAGAAAGGCCACTGGGTATTTTTATAAAATTTTAGGAGAACTAATAATCTACCAGATTTAGTAGTTTTTGATACTGACCAACACATTTGCTAGTGAAAATCTTTCCAGTTTAGCTTTTATTTTCAAGTAATTTTAAGCGCTGACTTCTGTGAGGCACACAACTTTGAGTAATTTTAAAAACTACTGTGAACGTTCAATACCTTGGGATTTCCCTAATTTTCTCACAAAACTGTGTATCTTTAATTCAAGAAGCAAAAGCTGTTTTACAGCCTATTCCAGAAGATGAGTAGGGATACCAGAATACGAATGCCTCTTCTTGAGATGTGGCCTAAAGTGACAATAAACGTCCCCAGAAAGATGCTATTTTATTTACACTAATCAGCCTTAAGTTTCAGGCTTTGCCTTTGAGCATTCCCCTAAATCAGAGAAAGTTTGAAACCTGAAGCTGTCCTTTATCTCCAGATATTTCTGGTTTATCTGTTTTACTGGCTTTCATTACTAGAACATTGAAAGGGGAAGCCAGATGTGAATTTTAAGTAAATCTGTATCTGCCATCATAATAGATGAGATTTAGGAAAACAAACAAACTGAAAACCCCACAACCTCATAGGGCTTTTCAGAAGAAAGGTAAACTTCACTAGCAGGAAGAACTTCCTTTGAAGAATACTGAAACAGATTATGCCATCTCCTTAAATTTCTTACCCAACCTATTATTCAGCTGCACCATCTGTCTGGATGTTACCTCCACCTCTTCTCTGGGTTGTGAAAAACAAGTGACCAAACAGCTAGCAGTGGTACTGATAGTATTTCACCACAATTTTTTGGTGATATTTTAGGGGAAAAGGATTCCTAACGTCTCTTCTTCTCTCTGCCTTTTCTCCTCTCTAGCTGCAGCTCTTAAAAATGAAATACATTATTTCTATTCTTGTAAACAACCAACCAAATAAATAGGAAAAGGAAGCTTGCTAAAGCAACCTCCAAAATTCAAAGACAAGCAGCAAACAAGTACAGAAACAAATGACCTAGAGAGCTGTGGCCCTGCTCCCACAGTCCTGTCTGTCATATTAGACTGCTCTGTCTACCCGGAGCCACAGTGAGTGGCTAAGAGCCAGTGCTACCGAAAAACTTGTTGGATTAAGGTCTGAGGCTGTATCAAAACTGGTGGGTACGTTCCCTGTGTATGAGCACTGAGATGTACCACCAGCTCGTGGAAAGAAAAAACCTAACCTGTTGTCCTGGTTTCAGCTAGGAGAGAGTTAATTTTCTTCCTAGTAGCTAGCATAGTGCTGTGTTTTGGATTTAGTGTAAGAAGAATGCTGATAACACACTGATGTTTTGGTTGTTGCTAAGTAGAGCTTACACCAGTCAAGGACTTTCTTTTTCAGCTTCCCATGCTCTGCCAGGTGCACAGGGAACTGGGAGGGGGAACAGCCAGGATAGTTGATCCAAACTGACCAAGGGGCTATTCCATACCATATGACGTCATGCTCAGTATATAAACTGCGGGGAGTTGGCCGGGGGGAGCAATCGCCGCTCGGGGACTGGCTGGGTGTCGGTCGGCGGGTGGTGAGCGGTTGCATCACTTGTTTTCTTTTCCCTGGGTTTTGTTTGTCTCTCTCGTTCTCCTTTTCATTACAATTAGTATTGTTATTATTATTATTACTATTATTATTATTATTATTTTTATTTCAATTATTAAACTGTTCTTATCTCAACCCGTGGGTTTTCTTACTCTTGCCCTTCCGATTCTCTCCCCCATCCCACCGGGGAGGGGGAGGGTGAGCGAGCGGCTGCGTGGTGCTTGGTTGCCGACTGGGGCTAAACCACGACACCTGTAACTTTAAAACTGACTGAAAATGTAAGTATCATTACTTTCAAGTACAGCACAAATTGAATAATCTAAATGAAGGGCTTCTCCCAAGCTTGGTTTCTCTGCTCTCAGCCTCCTCCACCTTTCCTT
Source organism: Balaeniceps rex (assembly GCA_013401315.1). NCBI lineage: Eukaryota > Metazoa > Chordata > Aves > Pelecaniformes > Balaenicipitidae > Balaeniceps > Balaeniceps rex. The sequence continues at coordinate 51,327 of VYZW01031656.1, read as the reverse complement.
TCCCTTGTTCAAATGTATCTTTTTTATAGTATTGCCTTCAATTGCCTAGCAATGATAGATAGGCATAAGTCCTAATCAAAAACATAATATGCATGCCTTTGAAAATCTTACATAAAATGCAACTACATTCATATGTAAAAAGAAGGGGAAAAAGTAATAGATGCAAAAAAACAGCGGGTGAAGCTTTATTCTGCCTTCCTCTACTCCAGATCCTTCCTCTTTCACACACACGATTCAATTGGCATCGTAACCGTGAGATACATGTGACAAAAATGGACTTAATGAAAAAAAATCTAAACAAGAAAAAACAACTGCTAATTATTAAATAAGTCAGTCTTAGCCTGGTACATTACTTTTTATAGTACAGGCATATAAAATGGGTCAGTGGGTTTCACAGAGGGTGACTGGTAATATATGGCTCTTTATCTTTTATTTAAGTAGAGAGAAGTACTGATTTCACTGCAATACTGATGCTTCCCTTGAAACTAAATACAACCCTAAATCCAACCACGACCCTTAATAGCCCATATTTATTTATTCTTAAACATGCAATCAATTTTTGTATGGCAGCTATATCTGCAGTTTAGTTAGAGAAGAGTCTTTAATAGAAAGAGCCTGGCAATTTTAAAAATCTTTTTTACTACTATCAATTTACAAGTGAACAGCAAATGTTTATTATTATGTTGCTTACAGAGATTTAACATTTGCTTTGGGGGAAAGACCTCCAGTAAAAAGGCCATAGGGCCAAAGTGTCACTTCCGTAATTACTTATATGTGTGTATATCACGTTGTTAGATTTGTTTTTTTTAAAAAGATTATAATTTCCCAGAGGGAGTAATTTAAATCCGTGGCTTCTTGTCATATGCTTTTTCTTTCCAGAATTCATTTTGGATCAGGGGAAGATCTACCACACACTAAGGAATCACAGGCTCATAGATATTTGGACTTCACTGTAAATTCAGTTCAGCTGACAAGATGTTCCAACAAGCGACATCATTCCAAAACATACACAGTTCAAATCCATTCTCAGACATCCCTTCATATTTTTATGGCCGAACTAAATGTTTTCATATAGATTTGAATTAGACATTTAAATATTCTGAGGAATTTTCTTTTAACCTGTCTCTTGCAGTTCAGCTGGCTTCTGTGGTGCTCAGTTTCGTAGTGAAGAACGCTTAATGCTCTGATAATGCCAAGGGTGAAGAGAGTCTTAAGGAAATTGAAAAGAAAATTTTCCCTAACTTTCCTCCAGATTTTGTTAACCACAGAAACAGTCAGAAAATTAATAGCGCCCATTACTTCAATGCAGTTTAAAAAAATCTTTGAAAACCACACCTGTGAAAAGACACAAACCTTCTAGCAAATGAGGAGGGAGCAGCCAGAAGCATATATCTCAGCCATGGGAAAACAAAAGGCAGTGAAGCCCTTAGAAAGCTAAAATACCCTTACTTGTACCATGGTTGCTTGGGGCATAGACTTAAAAGAATAGGAAAGCTGGATCAAAAGGGAAGCGGGAGTGATGGGGTTTCTCCCTCCTGGCTGGCCAAGGGTGGGAACCAACACAGGAGTGTTTTCAGGTAGTTTGCCATCAGGTTGGGGACAATAACAGCCACAAGGGAAAAGCTTCTAGAGAGAGCAGTGCTTAGTGTTAGACTTTTCCTCACGGGCCAAATAAAGTGCCAGCCAAGCTGAGCCCCAGCCCCAGCCGTATTTCCAGGCAGCAGCTTCTGCCCTTAAATCAGGCACTGCATGGAGCAGGCACACTTCTTCCTGCCCTGATCCCTCCGCTCCGTCCCCTTTCCCCAGGTGAAAAGGATCAATTCCTTTAGTTAGGCTCTCTCCTCATATTCAATAAGAGTAGCAAATGATTTCTTAGACGTGAAGCAAACCGGCCTCCCCAAAGCAAAAATACAAAGAATCTCATTTAAGCCCCTCATAGCTTTTTTTAAAAATAACTGGTTTTATATAAACAGTGGAAAGTTCCTATAACCGTAGATCTTTCTCTTGCGTGTTACATATACTAGAGATGCTAATCACCAGGCTCAGCAAAATACCTAGTCACCTAAGTAAACCCACAGCTGTAACTGACAGGTATGCAAATCTTGCTCAGTTGAGGTCCAAAACTTGAGGGGATTCTGCTACGGACCACTCAGTCCAAGCATCTTTACTTCACAAAGATCCTGAAAACTATTTTCATCTGCTTCTCAAATGCCATCCTGAAGTAAGGGAACATGACACTGCACAGGAATAAAAATGAGATGACCGCTGAATAACAATGTGGATTCAGATAAAATTTGGCAGATTTGGAATGAGATAAATATTTGCAAATTGGAATTTTTCCCCACTTAGCTAGCTGCGTGCTTGCACTAGTCTATTATTATATGCCAACAGTTTGGGGTAATTCGTAACCAAAAATCTGAAGTTTGACTTAGAGGTTAAATTTGAGGAAAATTAAAAAAATGGACACAATGAGAATTTATTAGGAATGGTGAAATTAAAAATTATCTGGAACAAAACACTGTCTCCTCTCTCACCTTGCACCTAGAAATCCTGTAACATTCTTTCAGGTGTTGTATGTTTTGAATTATCCAGTTTAACATTCAGGGAGAAAACACTTATCTATTATTTCTTAATCCTTCCTTTCCCCAACAACCCTTCACCTGAATTGTAATTGGTTGCTCCTTTAACAAACTGCTTCTCAGACCGTTACTGTATATTTGTGTTTGCATAAGATGCCTTTATTCTTTGCAGCAACGTGTTTAGCAGCTCTCGGTTTTTCGGGAGCTGCTGTCGTTTCCTGTTTAGTTACGGGTTGAGCTCACTTTTGTTTTCTGCGCTGTTTACTTGGTACCCTGCTTCCCCCATTGCAGGGAACCAAGGGCTGCTCGCTACCTCCTCAGCCTCCCTCTCAGCTCTGGCACTGCAGCTTTGTTTTTATTTCTATACGTCATTAACTCTCATACGGCTCGCTCAGACTTCCGCCCCCTTTTTTTTAATAGTGCTTTAGTTTCTTTATGTTAAAACACCGATACACTGAATCTTCAAAAGCCTCCTGAGTCAGTGATCTGCCCACAGCAGGCACGAGCAACTTGAGAAACCAAGAACACTGCTCTTTTCCCAGATATCTCCATGTTGCCATGTGGGGAAAGGAATGATGTTTCACCCATGAAGCCGGCAGTGGTGGCGACCAGCCCTTGGCTCCCCACCACCCAGCAAAAGCCCAAAAGTGACTGCATGAGGGGGGATGCACCTGGGGTGGGATGTCCTAGGTGAAGCCTCCGGCTCGCAGGAGACAGCAGTAGGGCAGGAGAAAGGGGCAGATGGAGCGAGAGTGGATGGTGAGGGTGTATACGGGAGAGGAACAGGGTGGGAAGAAGTCAAAGAAGGGCTAAGAGGAGAGCTATAACGAGAGGAATTAGTGAAGGTGGTGAGAGGAAAACAAAACAGAAGGTGAGGATACAGAAAACAGGAAGAGAGATTAAGAAAATCCATCCTGCCAGAAACAGCACCTCTTGTCAGGCAGACAGCAGGTGCTGCCTGGGGAAGAGCTGATTCACGCATCTGGAGTGTAGGAACTGAAACACCTCTACCTAAGAAAGGAAAACTAAAAATAAAAGACTGAAAGGAGGTGGGAGAGGGTGCCACGCTTTTTTTCTTTTGGCAATCCAGTGCTTCCCGACTGCGTGACATTTTTCAAATAGTTTTGTGAAGAAACGAGAGCTGGATTTCCACACCCTTGCAAGAACCCTGACGGTTCATTTCAGCATTATCTCTTCCAATGCGAGCCCTTCCTGCCCTCCTCTTTGCCTTACTCCAGGCTCAGTTTTGAGACATCTGCAGCCATAGCACCTCCAGGGCTTCGGCTGCACCTCCAGGACAAGATTTCCCCTTTGTTCGGGGTCTGCACAGAGCCGGGGGAGTCAGTAATGGAGGTGGCACTGCCGTGCAGCAAGGGACACTGATGGCACACCTACGCTGACCTACTCCAGCTCAGCTCTGGGGGACTAGTAACACAGTCAGTCACTGCTGGCCAAGTGGTACAAGCACAGGTCTTTAACCCTCTATACAGCAGTCCAGCGGGCCATCTATGTAGCCATTTTCTGCTACCAACTGTGCCTTCAGTGGCTTTCAAAAACTACCCTGCTCACCTTCTTCTGACTGACTTGGAACACTGAGTCTTAGTTCCCTGTCTCCTGCACTTTCAATATTGCCACTGCATCACAAATCACTGGCAATGGATAAAACAATCTCTTACTAAAGCTACTTTTTTTTAAACCTCCCCTGGAAGCCTTATGACAGATTAGATTTGATGAATTTCTATCAGATGCACTGCACCACTCCTCTCGCCTGACAATACCTGCAACAGCTTTTGGGGAACCTGCTCAGTTGCATTCTACACACCTACATTTTCTTCCTTGTTGTAAGAATTGTTATAGAACCATATAATTAAACCTTTCTATCAAAATTGCATTGATTTTTTCTCTGTGTAGGAAAAGTAGGCAACAGTGATCTACTAAAGAGCAGACAGTTTAAAAAAACCAAACCCTTACTTAAAAAAAAAACCTTATTGAAGGCTATTTAATTAGGGCAAGCTGAACAATTTAACTGAAAAAATGGATTTATAAAAAAAGCAAAACAATTTACAGACAACATTTAGTTTCCTAAAAACCATAATCTGTTTTCATAAGAAATACTGGAATGTTTTCATTAAAAAAAAAAATCAATTTTCCATTTGCCAAAATTCTAGATGCTTCCAGGATTCTGTTAAAAAATAATCTTTTCCCCAAAGGAAGAGGTAAAGGGAAGAGTTAGCAAAGAGACAAAATTCGTTGCGAAAAACTTTGGCAGAAAATTTTATTTCTGCTAAATTTAGGTAGCAGTGAAGACTACATTTTTGGTTAGAAGCTCTTCTTAAAGTGAGGTGTTTGCTCACATGTTATTTTGAAAAACAGCACAGTAGGATGACTTCTTTAATAAGTGGGCATAAAACCCAGAGATTAGAAAGTCTCAGAGTGAGAGACAAAACCCCCGTGTGATATCTGATTTCTTTGCCAAAGCAAGGAAGGGTTTTAATAAAGGTCATGGAGAAATAATTTCCAAAGGCAGCACTGTCTCTTTCCCCCATACGTTTACTCTTTTATTTCACTCCTTTACAGTGAAAGGCAGACCTTAACACGCGCGCGCACACACACATGCACACACAAAAGGAAACAACAACCAAAGGGGGGG